>JACXGJ010018144.1:0-10443 GCA_016801105.1 Esox niger
GTAGAAACTAACACTAACTACACAATGAGAGTGACATGTAAAGACTAACACTAACTACATAATGAGCGTGACATGCAAAGACTAACACTAACTACATAATGAGTGTGACATGTAAAGACTAACACTAACTACATAATGAGCGTGACATGTAAAGACTAACACTAACTACATAATGAGCGTGACATGTAAAGACTAACACTAACTACATAATGAGCGTGACATGTAAAGACTAACACTAACTTCACAATGAGAGTGACATGTAAAGACTAACACTAACTACATAATGAGCGTGACATGTAAAGACTAACACTAACTACATAATGAGCGTGACATGTAAAGACTAACGCTAACTACATAATGAGCGTGACATGTAAAGACTAACACTAACTTCACAATGAGAGTGACATGTAAAGACTAACTAACTACAGAATGAGAGCGACATGTAAAGACTAACTACACAATGAGAGTGAAACTTGAAAAATACCAACTTTCTACCAATATCTGTTTGCAAACTTTCTCAGTAATTATATAACTAAATTGTATAGACGTCAAGGGTCAAATTGTATTTGAGGATTTTAATGAAGTAGAAAAGTTCAAACTGACACAATTATTGACATAATATGGTTACCCATCACAGGAGAAGTCCAAGTATTTCTGAACTAAATGTCACCATGAATCCATAGAACGAATAATTCTTGTCAACCTCTACATTTAGCAAAATAAAAGCAAATTAGTTTTTTTCCATTTTTGCTGCTGGTGATGCAAAGTGGTTTTAGTGATTTGAAAACATTTCCAAAGGACAATGACTTAAGAAACCTTGTTTGCATAACCAAATATTCCTTGGCATTTAGGAGTAGTCAAACCTATCATAACTTGAATATGAAATATGTTCCCACCCTCATCCGTCTTCTGCAGGCAGCTCCAGATAACTAGCTGTTCAAAGCTGCTCTGGCGGCCCAACAGGCGGTAGATATGTAGGCTGTATGTGTGCAGCTCCTAGTGATGAATAATAATCACAAATAAACCACCTCAGTACATGTTTGTTTTAAATATATTTGCCTCACAATGAGCGTTGAGTTTTATGCTGTTTCAAATCGTAGAGCAGGGTAGCCCTACTTTATTGCTCTGGAGTGAATTTGTAGAGCAAAGAAAAAGGTGTACATGTGAAACCAGGGAAAATCAATACTATTGCTTCATTGGTTTGGTTTGTAGCAGTTCATCCACTCGCGTTTCTGGTTTTGCATCCCAAAATACACTGGGGGGGTTACAATGGTACTCTTTCACAAAGTTTTTGGTCAGCTTTTGCTGTGAAATATGCTAAATTAAATATCCCAAATCAGCAGCTTCCTCCCCAGGTCCCCTCCTGTGGTTTAACAGTCTCAGAGATTAAAGCAAGGATGCATTTAAACATGCCTGTTAGCTATTCATCCCATTAGCACAAAGCCATTTGGCTAGTTAGCCTGTTCACTAGTTAGCCTGTTAGCTATTTATCCCATTAGCACAAAGCCATTTGGCTAGTTAGCCTGTTCACTAGTTAGCCTGTTAGCAATTACGCAGCTTTCTTGTTAGACTGGAAGGTAGTTACAAACTGAAAGGTAGTTATCCTAGTAGTGTCTTATTTGCAGTACAAAAGCTTGAGCAAATAGTATCCGTTCCCAAAACGTTTTGTTGATTAGATCATTTTTACTTAGTCAGTTAATGTTTCTAGATAACTAGAACATCTGCAGATGATTAGAGTGGATGCTTAGAGTGCAACCTGTAGATGGTAAAACACTTGTGGATGTCTGCAGACCGTTCCTTACAACTGTCAGTTTACTTGTCGCCGACGCAAGGTGTTGAGTGGTCACACTGACCTTGCCTCTGTGTCTGTAGTCATGGTTACGTGACTGAGGCAGCAGCCGGCACATCCTAGAATGTTTCGGTAGAATTAACAACCCTACTGTTTTGATCAGTGCCAGAGGATCTTCCACATTCTGGGACTGCAGCAGCATGTGGTCTGTATTCAGGAACCGACCAGCACCAATCCAATGTACAGAAGAAACTAGCTGTGGGAGCGCTTGATGTTATGTTAAGACACTCTAAACTGGCATAACATCGACACTAACATGTTAACAGACACAATCAAAACTTGCCTAATATCTTCACAAACATGTTAACAGACACAATCATAACTGGGCTAATATCTTCACTACCATGTTGACAGACACAATCATAACTGGCCTTATATCTTCACTAACATGTTAACAGACACAGTCATAACTGGCCTTATATCTTCACTAACATGTTAACAGACCCAATCAAAACTGGCCTTATCTCTTCACATACATATTAAGAGACAGACCCTAAACAAACAATCTATTTACTAACATTTTAATGGATGGACTCTCTTTACTAACATGCAGTAAACATTTCCAATATGTAATCTCTTTTTCATCTCCTCTCTAGATCTCTGGTTATGCCATAATGTACTGGAATACCAAGGTTTTGTGTCCTTAATTACCTTCTTGTGTATTTCTGGTTAACCCCCAACCCAGGTTGATGTCATTATCTGCAGTCACCACAGACTGTGATGCATGATCAAAATGTCTCAGCATTATCATTGAATGCTCCAATCTCCCAACCAACGTATCTCCCAATCTCCCAACCCAACCACCAGAGTCTCATCCTAGATGTCCCACCCCACCAAACATACACACAAAAAACATGTCCTATCAATTCCAGGTGTGAATCTTTTTTTTGTTCAGGCATAGTTTGATGCGATAAATACACAGTAATGGAAATAACAATGGAATTCAGACACATTATCCAAAATAACAATAACATTTCAGTTGGTTTGCAGTGCATTGGTGCTTTGAAACATTTTCACAATGCATTATAATCAACCACTGCAAGGGCAAAGCCAATGTGACAATACATTTAGCGTGTTACTAAATATCATGTGCATGTGAGAAGGAGTGACTTTGTGCGACTTTGTAGTACTCTAGATATTATCCTCTCACCTCCACACCAGGTCATCTTGGGTCATAATAGCTTAGCGGTTAGACCATCTTACCAGTGATTGCTCCTGTTGATCTGGATAAGATTGCCTGATAACTAAAATGGAAAGCATGTTGTTTGAAACATTAGCCTGTTTTTAAATAGACTAGTGTTACAAGGATGTCCATACCATGAGTGTATTTTTCAACAAACTAGCGTTACAAGCACTTCCATTCTATTAGCCCGTTGTTCAATAGCTTGTCTTAGAAGCACTTCCATTCCATTAGCCTGTTGTTCAATAGCCTTGCGGTACAAGCATTTCCATTTCATTAGTCTTTTGTTCAATAGCCTAGCGTTACTAACTAATCCATTACAAAAGCCTGTTGTTCAACAGCCTCACGCTACAAGCACTTCCATTCCATTAGCTTGCTGTTCAATACCCTGGTGTAACGAGCACTTCCATTAGCTTGCTGTTCAATACCCTGGTGTAACGAGCACTTCCATTCCATTAGCCTGTTGTTCAATAGCCTTGCGGTACAAGCATTTCCATTTCATTCGTCTTTTGTTCAATAGCCTCGCGCTACAAGCACTTCCATTTCATCAGACTTTTGTTCAATAGCCTAGCGTTACTAACTAATCGATTACAAAAGCCTATTGTTCAATAGCCTCACGCTACAAGCACTTCCATTCCATTAGCTTGTTGTTCAATACCCTGGTGTAACGAGCACTTTTATACGATTAGCATGTTGTTCAGTAGCCTAGCACTACAAGCACTTCCATTTCATTAGCCTGTTGTTCAGTAGCCTAGCGTCACAAACTTGTCCATTACAAAAGCATGTTGTTCAATAGCTTAGCACTACAGGTACTTCCTTTCCATTAACCTGTTTGTTCTATAGCCTTTCGTTACAATCACTTCCATTCCATTAGCCCGTTGTTCAATAGCCAAGTGTTACAAGCACTTCCATTCCGTTAGCCTGTTGTTCAATAGCCTATCGTTACAAACACTTCCATTCCATTAGCCTTTTGTTCAATAGGCTAGGGCTACAAGTTGTTCAATTCCATTCCACTGATAACCTGGAGGTATTTCTTGCCACACTTGTGCTCACCTATGTGGAATTTACAGTGACCCGGGCATTCACACACCTGTATATGTGTTGTCTATATAATACAGACTGCCAGGAAGGACTCAGATACGATATTTGAGATAACAAAAAGCATAGTATGTTTTTTGTTTGTCACTATTTGGTCAAATCATGATTGGGTAGAGGCAGCATTTTCCCCTTTATTACAGAAAATCATAGATAATACAACCAGAACTTCATCCTCCTTCAGCCACTAATACACAATACTTTTCCAATAGCCAGTTGGCAAGCATGCTTAAATGTCTCTTTTGATAATTATTTTTTTCATGCACAACTGGCAGAGTACAAAGATATGGAAATGGACATTGCTAAGATTGGATATTGCCCTGTAAAAAATATCTTCCCAATTGTCCTTGTGTTTCTGAGTGCTGTTTCCCAGACAGAACACAAATATAACATATCAGAAGGGGTTGGGTCTTTGTTTAGAATTTTGTAATGTTGAAAAATGGGTATTTCAGCAGTGAACAGGTGTGACCTCCGAAGGTAAATAACCCTACTGACCAGATAATGCCAGGTTTTACTTCTGTTTCAGAGAATATTTCATATATAGCGAAATGTTCTCAACACTGTTGTCTCTGTCTAAATCTCTTTGTGCCTTAACTGTTTTCTGTCAACATTATTTGTTTACATCTCTGTCTTTTTAAATAAGTCTGATGTAATAATGGATGTATTACCATACAGTATAACAGTGTAATGTCCCCCTTCTTAACCCTGCCCCTCATCCTTTGGCAGGCAGCAATGTCTTCTTTGCTTCCACAGTTCCCTGCCTCCTCCTCCAAAAGAATGGATAGCCTATTCTCATCAGATAGGTCTTTGAATGCTTGGATAATCTTTTCAAATTTGGATTTCGGAAAGTGGTTTTCTTCTTAAATTTTTTTTTTTTTGCAAAAGCTCTGTCTCAGGTTCTGCTGTGTGATTTCAAAGCCTTTCCACTACAGGGAACCAGTTTTTTCGGTCCATCCTTCTCAATGGCGTGTGGACTGGTTTCACAGTGGTAGCAGTTTGTCAAGCTTCTTTCTCTCACTCACCCTCTTTCTCTGACAGCAGTCTGTTAATATCGAAGCCATAAGGCCCATCCAGAATAGTACAGCTGTTTCCCAAGAATGTTTAACCCTAGGAGATCGGGGTGGGTATAAGACAATATAACAAAGAGTTGAAAGGGTGAGAGAGAAATGAAAAAGGGAGACAGGGATAGAGAGACAGTGCAGGCAGATATATAACTATATTGAGGGAGAGGGAAAAGAAGGGCAGAAAGAAGGGACAGAGGGAGCGGCAGACCGGAGAGCGAGAGAGAGGTTACAGAAAGAGAGGAGTGAGGGCACATAAAGAGAGATAGGAGAGAAAGTAAGAGGGGGCACAGAGAAATCGAGAGGGAAAGAAAAGAAGACGGAGAGTCTGTGATAGATGACAGAGTGGCTGTCCTCGCTGATGTAAGTTCTGCTGTACTGACTGCTTGCAGTAGACCGAGAGCGTATGGCTGGGGAGGGAGAGCTGACATGTGGGAGGAACTCTGCAGAGTCGTTTTCTTCTCTACTAAGGTTGTATCCAGCCAAACAGGGTTAAATAAACATGTGTTTTAACATGTGTTGACTGACTGGAGTGGTGCAGGAAAATAGTCCAGTCAGTCCACACATGTTAAAACACATGTTTATTTAACTTTTATTTAACTCCCTGGCCTTATTGAGGGCCCTTGCAAATAATGGCAAACAGAATTGACATTAAAGCACATTATAACTCAGATTTTATCATTTCCTATCTGAACATACAGTCCTCTACAAAGGTATTCCTTTGTGTTTGTTGTTTACTGAAGACATTTGGGTTTAAGATCAAAACATGAGTATGAGACCAGAGTTCTGAATTTCAGCTTTAATTTCCTGGTATTCACAACTAGATGTGTCAAACAACTTAGGCCATATCACCGTTTGTATTAGACCACAGCATTTTTAGGTGAGCAAAAGTAATGGAACAAATAATAAATTAAATAACATTTAATATTTGGTGGCCTTGCTTGCAATAACTGCCTCAAGCCTGAGAGCCATCGACATCACCAAACTGTTGCATTCTTTATTTGTAATGCTATTCCAGGCTTTTACCGCATCTTCTTTCAGTTCTTGTTTGTTTCGTGGTGTTTCTCCCTTCATTCTCCTCTTAAGGAGGTGAAATGCATGCTCTATTAGGTTAAGGTCAGGTGATTGACTTGGCCAGTCCTAAAACGTCTACTTTTTTCCCCTGATGATGTCATTTACATTTTTGGCAATGGGCTTTGGGTCATTGTCCTGCTGCATGATAAACTTCCTCCCAATTAGTTTCAATGCATTTCTCCGTAAATTGGCAGACAAAATGTTTCTGTGCTCTTCTGAATTCGTTCTGCTGCTACCGTCATCAGTTACTTCATCAATAAATATTGATGAGCCTGTTCTAGAAGCAGCCATGCCCGCCCAAGCCATGACATTACCTCCACCATGCTTCACAGATGAGCTTGTATGCTTCGGATCATAAGCAGTTATTTTCTTTGTCCATACTTTGGTCTTTCCTTCACTTTGGTAGAGATTAATCTTGGCCTCATCAGTCCATAAGATTGTGTTCCAGAACTAGTACTTCTTAGCAAATTTCAATCTGGCCTTCTGATTCTTCCTGCTGATGAGTGGTTTGCATCTTGTGGTTTGGCCTCTATATTTCTGCTCTCTAAGTCTTCTTCAAACAGTGGATTGTGATACCTTCACCCTTGTATTGGGGAGGTCGTTGGTGATGTCACTTACTGATGTTTTGCAGGATTTCTTCACTGCTTTCACTATATTTCTGTCATCAACTACAGTTGTTTTCCTTGGCTGACCTGTTCAACGTCTGTTACTCAGTACACCAGTAGTTTACTTCTTTTTCAGGACATTCCACATTGTTGTGCTTGCTATGCCCAATGTTTGTACAATGGCTCTGGTCGATTTTCCTTCTTTTCTCAGCTTGACAATGGCTTGCTTTTCTCCCACAGACAGCTCTCTGGTCTTCATGTTGGTTTATACTCTTGAACAAGAAATGCAGTCTTTATAGGAGGTTTAAACCAAGGATGGAGACTTAGACTAGTCATGCAGAGCTATTTAGTGTTTGAACAATCACCCTAAACGGCAACACCTGGGCAACAAGAAACATCAGTCAGTTACAGTTCCAATACTTTTGTTCACTTGAAAAATGGGTGGGTTCAAACAAAGGGTGGTATGTCCTGAGTTGTTTAACACATCTAGATGTGAATACCATGAAATGGAAGATGAAATTCTGAACTCTTGTCTCATACTTATGTTTTGATCTTTAACCTAAATGTCTTCAGTGAACAACCAAAACAAAGGAATTTGCCTTGCCATTCCAATAATTTTGGAGAGGACTGTAAGTTGTCAGAGGAAGATTACAGCCATCCATGTCATTATCCATCAAAGAGTTGATCATCTATTGAACATTATTAAATGTCACTAAATATTGTAAAACATTGTGTAGTTCATTTCTAGTAGATGGAGCACAACTCCTGAAATGTATTTCTTGTGATTTGTACAGGCTTTATGCACTGTCAACAAAATACAGCTCTGGGTTGCGCAGGAAATATGTATCATTCTCCATCGGACATCTATGAACATAAGCGCTGCATAAGAACGGCCTTGTAAATGAAAAGTGACCGAATTAGTCTTGTTTTTCTTTCGTCTGAAGCAAGGAAACACCTTGATTTTTCATACCTTACTGCCTTTAATGGATGGGGAGACCTTGTACTTGCGAGGCCCTATGGCAAGTTGTGTGTTGGAGCCTGTGAACCAGGGGACGCTGTGGTTTGTCCACATTGACTTACCATAGGCGGTAATACCCTCCACACATCTCTAAATGCCGTACATCTCACGCACCTCTAAATGCCATACATCTCACACTAGACATTATTTGCAGAATGTCATGTGAGCAAACCTTCCAATAAGAGCAGGAAACACAGATGCCTCCACTTGGTGGGGCCAATGTCTGGGCTGCTGCTCGCGTCGTGTCTCCATTCAATCCTCCCAGACGTTTTCCCATCTGCAACAGAATGGATCCCGATTCTGTCCCGGAAACGAAAAGCTTTAATCTACCATGCACATTTTCTTTTAAGGGTTTTTATGTCAGTCAAGTTTGGTTTCGGCTCTCCTGACCTGGGATCTGTTGTGAAGCACTGCTAATCTCACTCTTCACTAGCCATGTTGGCTGGAGAGCTGCTCTCGGGGGTCTGCCCTACCAAAGCACTCCAGCTACTGGCTCATTGAGGTTGACAGTAAGTAAAGCCTCTACCAATGTCAGCTGGTACAGGAGAATTTAGCTGAAGAAGCCAGATTAACAACCTCCTTCTCAGGTACAAGCAATTGGTCAAAAGCATGACATCCTGGACCATGTTTTCAGCCTTGCTGAACTATGACGTGGGCGACTCATCCCTGCATACAGACAGCAACTTAAAACTGCAGAGCCTGTCAGACATGCAGTGCAGACATGGACTGACAAAGGAACTGGCGAGCCAAAGCATTGCTTTGACACCGGATTCCACTTGACAGATGTTGGAGGTTCAGTCCCAGATATGAAGGGTTGAGATGAGGAGTGAGAGCATGCATCCATCCGGTGCTGAGAGGATAAAGACGTCAGCCTTTGTGTGTTGCATCCTTTTGTTCAGTAGTTTAGTGATCCACCAGTATTCGGAGCTGGAGAGGTTTCTGCTCTGAGAGTTTTTCTTGTAGATGAATGATGCTGGTGATGACTGAAAGCTGTGGTTTACAGACGGCATCACATATGATACTGGATTGGTGAGGTATTCTGAGAATGTAGGCCCCTGTTTTGTGTGACTGTGCCCCAAATATCAGGGGTGTATAGTCCATAATGGTCTGGTCTATCGTAGTGTACTATCCATATGGGTCTGGTCTATAGTAGTGTACTATCCATAAATGTCTGGTCTATAGTAGTATACTATCCATAAAGATCTGGTCTATAGTAGTGTTCTATCCATAAGGGTCTGGTCTATAGTAGTGTACTATCCATAAGGGTCTGGTCTATAGTAGTGTTCTATCCATAAGGGTCTGGTCTATAGTAGTGTTCTATCCATAAGGGTCTGGTCTATAGTAGTGTTCTATCCATAAAGATCTGGTCTATAGTAGTGTTCTATCCATAAAGATCTGGTCTATAGTAGTGTTCTATCCATAAGGGTCTGGTCTATAGTAGTGTACTATCCATAAGGGTCTGGTCTATAGTAGTGTACTATCCATAAGGGTCTGGTCTATAGTAGTGTACTATCCATAAGGGTCTGGTCTATAGTAGTGTACTATCCATAAGGGTCTGGTCTATAGTAGTGTACTATCCATAAGGGTCTGGTCTAAAGTAGTGTACTACCTGGCCCAACATTGTCTTTGGTGTTTGTTTATCGTTGTCATGAGACTAAGTGATGTCAAGTGCTTCCTTACCAGTGGGAGGGACGATGAACATGATGGTATTCAACCTTTTCCACACACAGACAGAGCAGCTTACCCAAGCTGAATTACAGTAATATCATCACATTAATGACACTTAAATGTCAAAGAGGAGAGCGAAGGAATGATACTTTGATTTTTTCTCTCTCCCTCACTGACATATCTTTCTCTACCTCCCTCACACTCTCCCTCCCTCTCTCTGTTTCCGACTCCCTCCCTCTCTCTCCCTTTCTCTCCGACTCCCTTTCTGTTCCTCCCCCCCTTCCCCCTCGTATCTCCCTAGGTGAGATGGAGGAGCTGGAGGCTCAGTGGCTGACGGGGATCTGTCACAACGAGAAGAACGAGGTGATGTCCAGTCAGCTGGACATAGACAACATGGCTGGTGTGTTCTACATGCTGGCTACCGCAATGGGACTGTCTCTCATCACCTTCATATCAGAACACCTTTTCTACTGGAGGCTGAGATACTGTTTCACTGGAGTCTGTACTGGAACACCAGGTCTCCTGTTCTCTATTAGCAGGGTAAGACCGGGGGAGACAAGGGGTTGCTTCCCCTGGGGTAAGGGGTAAGGTTTAGTGTGTAGTCTACGGGTCCATCCCAATGGAGCCATGGTAGGGTTTAAGGGCAGTCTATTCAATTATGGTCCATGATAGACAAAACGTCAGTTTCTTTAGGTCTTATGTCCCTAATGCTACATTTCCACTGGAGCTTCACCCCAGTACCAGGACTACACCGGTGATTTATGCTAATGTTGGCTCCAAACGTTCCTTTTTCCACTGGAGCTTCACCCCAGTACCAGGGCTACACCGGTGATTTATGCTAATGTTGGCTCCAAACGTTCCTTTTTCCACTGGAGCTTCACCCCAGTACCAGG
>JACXGJ010018145.1:0-10490 GCA_016801105.1 Esox niger
ATATATATATATATATATATATATATATATATATATATATATATATATATATATATATATATATATATATATATATATTAGTTATTATTATTTTTTAAGTAGGAAAGACGAGAGTTTGCGCTCAAACATTTGTGGGCCGGAATCAAACCCATGCTGCCGCGGTATACACTACAGTTCTAACTTGGAATAACACAACATGCCACTGGAACACATGACTGATGGTTGCTTATAATGGCCCTGTGTACGCCTGTGTAGATCTTTCGAAAACAAGGACCCCAAACTTTTGAAAAGTACTGTACGTGCACCAGAGACAGCAGGTTTGACCGCTAGACCACCACAGACCACGCATTTTCACATGATATTGTCAGACATGAAGGTATTATTACCCTCCAGTATTTATTAATATACATCCCTTAGCGAATTTCTTATAGGAAATAATCTTCAATAAAAGCAAAAGTTAAATTATTCAACGTTCATATACGTTAATGGCTTACATCATTAGAGCTGCTCACTAGTAGTATCCATTAGCACCGTTAACAGCCCTGCTTTGCTATAAGACTGTTGACCAGACACTCACCGCGTGATAAACGCAGGCTCCACTCTGGACCAAGTACTTGGTCACCTCCACGTGGTTGTTGACAATGGCCTCGAGGAGAGGGGTCCTCATTGATTTGTCTTGGACATCCAATTTAGCGCCTGCCTGAAAAATAAACAAGAAACACAATGGGTCAAAGTGGTGAAAACCAGAAAAAGAACCAGGCAAGCCTAGTTCTGCCGGCCTGCAATAGAAAGTGATAAATGTTGTTTCCCTCACTGGATTCAAACCCCGGTCTGTGTCTTTAACCACTACACCATGGTGCTATACGTTTGCCCAGTGTTGGTATAGCATCTCGATAGTAGATCTTTTGTCACACATTAACATCATGCCAAGTCTTAATATTTTGCTAGACACCATTAAGCATTGTGTTAAACTGATTAACGTTTCTTATTATTTTACCTCCACCACAAATAGCATCTATGAAATGTGGCTTTTGCCACTGCCTGTTTTGACAGCTTAAAAGATACTAGTACGCCTATTACTGGCTAACTTAATACATAGAATAGTTACAAGAATTGAGCAATTGCAAGCAAGACTGAATATGAACTTTACACAGCCATAGCTATTTCATGGCACAAAAACGTTTGTTTTTTTTGACAAAAACTATCAATATAGGTGATGATTACTGAAGATTCTGTGTTATATTGGCTGCACTACGCTACACTGACCACCAATAGAACCAACGGTTATTTAGATAAATTTGCAGTATACTTGACTTTGACAATGAAGAATGTCTTCTCCTTTACCACCCAAACAATTGCATTTTTGACCCACCCGGTTTGAATGTACAGATAACTGTCTGTATTTTTGTATGCTTTCATTTTGGTAGCAGTGCAAGAGGAAGGATTCTCCCCAATGTAAATGTACACTTTCCCAAAGTTCTGCTCGGTATGTCGCTGTTTTTAACGATGTAAATAACGCATCGGCCGCTGTATAGAAGTCGTAAGTGCCTAAGACTTGTAGTATGTTTGCATTCCTTTGTTTTTATGTTTTGTGAGGTGATCTAGAATTCCCAGTGTCAGACGCCATGTTTCAGCAATGCTTTGCAACTGCATGACTGAAAACTCAGTTGGTTACAGGTCTGCGCCTCTAACCTCTACGCCATAGACACTACGCTCTACTTGTCAAAGACAAATCTTCCATGTTAATCTTCCATGTTGGTGATGTAAGCAGTGACGCTGACAGGAGGGACAACCAGTAATGTTGTCCCGGACCCAGGCCTCAGGGGGCCCATTTGGTTGGCTTAAATATCATTATTTATTAGTCAGTCAATCTTGGTATTTAGTACTACCTAGCTAAAACATTAACCAATAAATGTTTATGACCTGTTTTATGAACAGTAGCATCATTGCTATTTATAAAAACATTGGCCCGTGGTTAGGGTCCTAAATGTTCAATTTTGTTCAGGGCCCTATGATTCCTGTTGGCGTCCCTGGGTGTAAGGAGTCACTTTCATAATTTCATAGATATACAGATCAAGAGACATCTATCAGAAGGGTACAAAACATCTGAAATAACAAAAACACATTTGCGATATAAACAGTTGTTTGTCATTGGAAATCTAGTCCATCACTGATTTAGTTGGATTTCCTCTGTTGGCTGCCTAATGAATATCCTTAAGTAGTAAGGATTCAAGTGAAACAGGTTGTTCACCTGCACCAGCATGTAGCAGACCTCCAGTAGGCCTCTCTGGGCGGCAGCGTGAAGAGCACACCGTCTGTTCTGGGATTCAGCCTGGTAGGTTGGGTCTATGCCCTCCACTGTGCCACGTGGGCAGAGAAAGTGGAAGAGAGGGGTGAATATCAAGACACATCACTCGCACTTATGTGAAATAACGGCAGAGAACACAAGCTTCTCAAGCAGAGGAATGACAAAAGATGCACTCAGATGAGGAATGTCCATTTGTAGTAAACCGTAAAACGCAAGTCCTAATGAGACTTACTGAGCATGAGCAAAACTCTCTGCACCTCGCCCTGCTTGGCGGCTGGATACAGCTGGCGGGGGTGGAACCTCAGCTTCTTCCTCCTGACCAATGAAGAATCCCCATAAGAAAACATCAACAATGTTATAGCTGGCATGACTACAGGAAGATGGTATTCTCAGAACCCATTGGAGAAAGTCAAACCGAAGGATTTCTAATGCATCAGGTTTATAGGAGGAGATAAGGAGAGAGGATGCCAGGAGTATACAATTGAGATCATCTCAGTCTGTATACAGCTTCCAAGGCCTTGTTCAAATGCCAATAAAATTAATCACAACATCCTACATTCCTTGGAATAATATCAAATCTGACACCCAAAAATACAGTTTATTTTAGAAGCTTTCCCCAATTTGATCATCACACATTTTCAGGTATGGAAAGATTGTTGTATTTTCCAAGCAGCCAAACAGGGCCCATGTCTTGCAGTAAACAAATTCCTGTCAGTCTTTGATTTGCATGAAAGAGTCCCATTCTGTTTGACTCTGGTCTGGTACACAGTCTCACCTCTCAGTGTCCTGGGTGAGAATGGCCTTCTGCAACGCCACCCTGCTTGGGCCAGGGGGAAGTGCACTGGGGCTTATTGGCTTCCCGTTGGGCAGGCAGAGGGAGGGGCCCACACTGTCCACGCCCTCCTCCCCCGGGTGGGGTGCGTCGATAGGCGCTCCTACCACAGTGGCTTGAGGGGGCTGCTGCTCGGTCTCCCTCTTCACCACCCCTCGCCCACGCATCCTCGCACTGATAAACAGAGAGAAGGGGGGAATGAGCCAAGCACTCATTTCATACACAGTCCCCTTATTTCAGGGCACCAGAAATACTTGGGGTGGTTTATAATATAATATTCAAATAAAGCAGTTAAATGTAATATGTGGTCAGATATCCTTTGCATTAAACAATTGCAAGAAGTGCCTAACCCATTGACCCCAACAGACACTGTTGTCTTCTCTGGTCATGCTTGTTTGTTAAGAGGTATTTTTGCCATAACTAAACAAAACTCAACTAAACCAAATGTATGTCATTTCCAATAAGATATTGAAGTTAATGTTTTATTTAATCTAGCTTATTAGACCGCATAAATTACTGCATTGTAGTGGCTGAGCTGCAAAACACGTCACATGACTCCAAATAACATTGGATATGATGGTTATTCTATTAATAGTTGTGCATCAGAATCACCTTTATTCAAGGCCTTTTTACACTGCATTGTTCTTAGCTCAGGGCTATCTTAGCCCCAGATTGCATGATGAAACACACGCTCACATCACCTTTCGAGTTTGACCGGACCCTCTGGCTTCTTCCCGTTCTCCGGTGCCCCTGTGGAGGCCGCCTGGGAGGGGGGAGAGGGGACGGATGGGGGGAGAGACGGCGTGGTGGTCGAGGAGGCCGAAGTCGTGACCACGGTAGCCGTCGAAGACGCCGAGGGTGGAATGGTGACCTCCTGGGCCTCCGAGGCGTCTTCGCCGCAGTGGGGGCAGAAAAGCAAGCCGGTGCCCAAACCCCTGCCCCTCCCGGCCCCGAGCACTGTAACGCAGCCCCGGTGAAAGCGGTGTGCGATGCGTTGGTCTGGACAGCACTCCAGAAAAGTGCCCTAGGTGAACAAAACAAGGGGGTGGAGACCCACGAGGGCCAGGTTTAGTGTCAGAAGTCACACCTCACGTCCGGGCTTATATCTCAATAATCTTCAGTGGCCTATAACATGTTTACGGACCAGTCGGGTTTCCCTCCATGTTTACAGACCTGAGAACACAGGAATGTGAAACCAACGTGAAGGTTGGGTACTTTTTTCCACTCCTAACAGGTGCTGCGCAAATACATACCGCGATACAGAAGTAACCACATCCGGGGCAGCAGTGATGTTTGACCATGTGGGAGCGATGGTTCTCGCAGAGCACCATGAGGGAAACCCGACTGGACGGCCGCATGGTCTCCCCCTTCTGAATGATATTGGTACAGCTGACCAACTGCAGGACAGAGGGAGAAAGAGCACCAAGTAAAACATTGGGATGGGCGATAGGTTCTGTTGATTGCATCCGAGACGCTCCATGGACGCGCACCTCTCCGTTGACGCTCTCGGTGGCCATGCAGAGTCTGTCGGGACGTCCGCTGGCGCTGTCCACCCGGGGTGCCTCCATCCTGCAGCTACACAGAGGTAGCTCCTCCAGGCGCTCCGTCTCGCCGGCGTCGCTGCCTTCTAAAGAGACATACAACATGCAGATTTCCTTGGGTTACCTGCTGTCCACAATACTTGTTTTCTTTGGGAACAACATTTTGCATTTCATGCCTCTGGTTTTGGACTTTTCATTTCACAGTGTGTGGGTCTCTCTTCCTTTAATAAGCTCAACTGTGACACCTGAAAGGGATTCTAGTTGTTATGAAACAGGACCTTTCTAAGAGGGCATATAGCTTTTGTCTACAGTAACACATAATCAGTGCGGTTCATCGAGGAAATGGCAGCTTGAGTGATCTACACAAACTGCAAGACATCAATTGCAGCAAATGCTACAGGAAGCGTACACCAAGATAGCATTTGAACCTCTTGACTATGAGAGACCTCGGAGAGAGAAGGGAAGACATTTGCGTGAACACGCCATCTACCCACCGTGTTGAGGTGACAGTGTCAAGCCGTCTGCAGCTGTGATGTCCAGGGAGCCCAAGGCTACTTCGGTATATTCACTGGACCCGCCTTGAGGAGGTGCTGTCGACATGGCTGGGAATTTATACAGGAAACAGTCCGTCAACCAATCCTTCAACAGCAGACGTTTTTCTAAAGTTATTTCCGTGGATCTGGCTATCGTGAGAGGGTTTAGTAATGACACATGATCAGTTGGCTGGGGATTGGAACCGTCTGAAACTTGCTAAAACTCAGCGATGGGTAAATCAGCTGATCTCCCTTTGTAATGTCTAATTTGGAGAGCTGATAGCTGACATAACAAAGGCAAAATTGTTGACTTTTAGCTTTTTATATATAAATTATTCAACCAAATTAGGAGGCATAATTATTGTCCTAATGTAATTATACAATCCTATTTTTATACAATAATTAACTTTTTCCCCAAACATTATTTCTTTATTTTTTAAGTTAGTAATTATTATAAAAATAGTCACAGATCTTAGTAGCTAAAAATACTTGAGTGTAGTTTTATTTCCGCAGCAATCTGGGCAGGCAGAGATGCGCTTTAAGCACTATGTTCATCTGCAGCTATAGGTTGTGGAAGTGCCGGAACAACGTGAAGTGCACACACAAATTTGAAAAGAAAACTAAATATTTTGTAAAGAAAACAGCCCTATTTCGTCACAAAGTGTAAATTCTCTACACTACCAAAATTAAGAGAAAAATACAATTACATTATCAACTCAAATGATTAACTTCTGTTCAATTAAATGTAGTTCTATGGCTTATTTCTCGACAGACCTTTAAAAACAGTTGACATGGATAATAAAATGCTTTGTTTCCCCTTGGTCAGTTAGCAGCTCACCTCCACCTGCCTCTATGCCGTCAGCTTTCTCTCTCCCTTTGCCACGCCCTGGGCGGGTCCAAGGAGACTCGTTCCTCCCTTTGCTCCTCTGGCCCGGCCTCTGTGGATCCGACTCGGAGCTCTGAGGTTAAAGAGGGTATAGAAATGTTCATACATGAAATGTTCCAATCCGGAAAATTGTTAATGGGAAGATTGACGCCTGGTGACCGACTGCACCAAGTTCTGCCATAAAAACTGATTAAATTACTCACGTTATCGGACATGTTGGCCGACTCTTCAGCATCTCTTTCATGAAGCCTATCCTCAAGTCCACCATCTTCGGACTGCAACATTTTGAAAGGATGGTATACATATGTCAAACAGCAGAAACATAAATCCAATACTAACTGGATCTGTTTGTAAATAATACAAATAGGTGTGTGGCTCCAATTGTCAGGTTTAGTCTGTGGCAAGCGTGTTAATACTAGTGTGTGGATACTAGCGTGTGGATACTAGCGTGTGGATACTAGTGTGTGGATACTAGCGTGTGGATACTAGCGTGTTAATACTAGCCAAAGGCTGGGTCTCCAACCTTGCTATCTGAATAGGCTGCGTCTGCCTCGTCCCTAGCATAGGGGTTGTAGAGCAGAAACTCGTCCTCGTCTGCACCCTCATCCAAATCCTTCAGCCAGCTGTTGCGCCTTTTCGCGGTCCCGAGGAGAACGCGATCTGTCTGAAATGAAAACAAGAAACAGGATGAGTGACAACTAAGTCATTAACTCAAAATCTTAATAATTCAATGTGATATAACTCAGTATCTCAACATGAAATGTGTTAGCAACTATCATCTCCATGGTGCCAGTTGGTTGTTTTATGTATAAAGATGGGCATTATAAAGGACTGACTAGGTCCGCTAAACCCAACGTACCTTCTTCTCTGCTCCTATAGTGCTCTCTGCCTTCTCAGGTGTAATGTCAAGGCCCAGCTTTCTCCTCTTTGCCACTACTGAGTAAGACACACATGCAATGGAATGGATCATAGTTCCCACTGAAGGGAAAATCTAATTTGCATTAAGTCGATCTAAAGTGGCTGCGATATCAAACACTAACCTGAATCGGCGTCAGTCGTGAAGCTTGCCGTGGCTTCTGTGGGCATGACCGGTACAATTGCCGACTCAATGCACCTCACCTGAAACACAAGTGGTGAATTGGCTAATGTAAAAAAAGCAAAACTAATATAAAGAAAGGCGAGAGGTAAAATACTCTATTGACATCAGTGTCCGCATAAGAAATAAGGAACATACAGTAATGTGATGTCATACCCATGTCATATCTTCACATATAATGGCTATCAGCATTTAAGTTTCAAGGCCGTATAGCACTCGTATGACATCACATCTGTACTGCTCCACCTGTGTTGGTAACTGGTTTGTAAGAGCAATAAGGCATCTCCACAATAGATGCCGTAGATTGGCAATATACAACCGCCCCTTGTGCCATTACTTACAACCCTGTTCCAAAAATGTTGGAACGCTGTGTAAAATAGAAATTAAAACAGAATGCAATGTGCAAAATATTAAAACCCTATATCTAACAGAATAAGTACAAAGACGACATATTTATCTACCGCGAGCCATTGTCTTAAGCAGACTCACCTGTGTTGGGGGTGGTCTGTTCATGGTCTTGCGAGCGCGATGTATCTTTACAGCCTGGCCAGGGATTGGATGGGAAGAGGATGAGGACAGAGGCGACATGTGAGGTTTACTTCCTGGTCCGGAGACACTCATTTTTGCTCTTCCAGAAGGAGAGGAAGCAGAGGTAGAGGGGGGGGAGAGGGAAGGGGAGGGCGTGGGTGGAACGCTCTTCGCTGCATGTCCTGGTGGGGGGGTTAGTGAAGGAATCACAGAATGAATGAGCGAACAATAAACCAGAAAGAGAAGTGCCTATAACATTGAGATAACATGAAATATATCAATTGGGTCTTGTAACCATGGATACTAAATGGAATAATCTTATGAACCTGTGAGGGCTCTGCCTGACACAGAGGAAGATGTTGTTGCGAGTCTTTCGGTTTCCTCTCTGTTTTTCAAACCATCCTTTGGAATCTGCTGATCTGGCTGTGACAGCATCGGCTCGGTGTCCCTAGTAACCACTGGTGTGGCGGGTCTTTCAGCAACTAGGTGACGTCAAAGCATTTGCATCAGAACCAAGAAACATTTTCATGAACGCTGTGTATACTGTGGATTTACTGTCCACTTTATGTTGACACCTGCAATCTTCTTTGTTCTTTTTCACAAATATAAAATATCCTTTTATAGCACATCCTTACACTTCTTTATTTGGTGCCACCTCAATTTATCATACAGCAGGATATGTTTTTTACTGTTTTTTTTATGTCAAGTAGGGAAAATGGCATGAATGCCAACATAAAACGTGATGAAACATAATTCCAAACAAAACTGTAAATGGCATACAGATGGCATATAATTATAAGGGTAGGTGATATAATGGTGTTAAAATATTTTTTATACATACAGTGCCATGAAAGTATTCAGCCACCTAACAATTCTCTTGTATTACTGAATTACAAACGGTAGTTTCGAATTTGGGTTTTGGCGTGAGATTTTATTATAATACACTGAACCTCAAATATTTTTTATGTTGACAACGGTAATGTTGGGAAATATATGTAAGAAAAAATAAATAAAATGTAACTGAAATGAAAGAATTGCTCTAAATACATTTGCAAGGCACTCTGTCTGCAGCTTGAAAAAAACACTAATATCATAAAGTGCAAAAAACATTAGAGACATATTTTGCACATTAACGGTTTCTACATTTGTCATATGACAAAGCTTAAACTGACGTTGACACTAATCCCACAGTAATATAACATATTTGGTGTCAGATGGTGCCAATTCAATAAGTTTACAATTAAATGTTTTGTATTATAAATGAAAATATTTGCTTAATGACAAGCCTAAGAGTGGAGATTAAAGACACACTTGTGATGTCATCTAATTTGCATAGTGAGGTAAATAGAAATGCAGCAATGATAGACATTGTAAAATGTATAACAAGCTGATATTTAGAGATCTCCTTAGGTACAACAGTTAAACTACACTGGCAAAGCATTTAAAAAATGTCCTTCAATAACCAATGAATAAATATAATTATTAGTCCAAAAATGTATGTAGCAACTTCAAATTGCACCTTAAAATGTTCACTTATTAGTAGATATTTTCAAGCCACCCACTATGTTCAGCATTCAGGATTTATAGGAGACGGGCACCATGGTTATGGCGTTACATCACAATTTACTGCTTAATTACGTTGGTAATCGGTTAATAGGCACAATAAGGCATCTCGGGGGTTTGTGATATATTGCCAATATACCAGGGCTAAGCACTGCGCCATGCCTCGTGCCTAAAAACAGCTCTTAGTAGTGGTATAGGTCCCAAGAAAGTGATACCAGGTAAATATCACAATAAGGCTTCTTATAAGATCTAAATAATTTCTTCATATGAATTATCAGGAATGTATTTGGGAAAAATATTATTGACATAATAAAGCACCTTATACTGGTTATTTTGGTATTAGGTACTCATTTAAACACAATTTCAAAATGCCAATAGTCACTAGTAATCATAAAATCTGTTTTCAGATGTTAGTTACGGTTTTCCAGCGTAAAAATAGTTTATGTCAATTATCATAATAAACATACATACCGTCATCCGACTGGCTTGAGAGTCTCACTTCAAGATTTGTTTCCAATGCACCACTCTCAGACGACTCCTAGCACAACCAAAAAAAGCTTGTTCTAAAATCTAGTCGCCCTTTGAAATCCGAACACCCATGCACGGAATTTGGTAATGTAGGCTACTTGTCGTTCACTTCCCAACACAAATGAATAAAAGAATGAATGCATAGATGCAACTTAAACAGGCATATGATTGATCTATCTAGGACAACAATGTCTGAATATTTTTACATTACTCTGAACATTTTTACATTACAATAGCTGAGAAAACTCAACTTCAACAAGTAGGTGAAGTATGCACCATTAAGAAAAATATATCGCCTTAAGGTATTATGGAAAGACTTGATTACAGAGTACAGGTAGAAATGCATTATACGGCTTCATTTCACACTACGAATAAGTTCGATAACGCTTTGCAATCAAACTGATGCACAAACTTCTTAGGATGTGTTGACATCGCGGAGTGACACTAAAAAACACAAACACGCGCCTAACCATTTCTATTAAATAGGAGCTCAGGGCAATTATAATTAAAACAACGCGTAGTCTACATACATTAATTCATTCATTTCAGAATAACGGCATAGTTGTTAAGAACGTTTCACGAATAATTTAATTATATCTTCCAGATCCATCTTTCAGCTATGTGGCTAGGTTGCTAGCTAATAGTTCACGGGGGCTGCCTTTATACTAGCAGAAA
>JACXGJ010018146.1:0-10489 GCA_016801105.1 Esox niger
TGTGGTGGGGGTCTGAGGGGGGTGTGGTGGGGGTGTGGTGGGGGTGTGAGGGGGGGTGTGGTGGGGGTGTGGTGGGGGTGTGAGGGGGGTGTGAGGGGGGTGTGAGGGGGGTTGGTCAGAAACGAATATCTGGTGTGCACACAGATGATGAAATGAGATGGTATCTGCAGAGATGATTCGTTTTTCTGGTTTCAGGCCATCCTACATCCGGGGCTGGTGTGGTCACACCTGGTGTGGATGTTTAGGTTCTGGGTTGGAGTGGTTTCACCTGGTCCATATGTTCATGTTCTGGACTGGTGTGTTCACACCTGGTATGGATGTGCATCGTCGGTGGCTTGTGGACAAGAGATAAAACTAACATTCACTGGCCACCGCTCCGGCGGACATTCCTGCAGTCAGCTCGCCAACTCCTTCACAACCCAGGACACCTGGGAAATTGTGTGACAAAGCTACACATTTTCTGGCAGCCTTGGTGACTGGCACCAGGTGCACCTGCATCAGGCTCCTGCTGTTGAATCAACTTCTCTGTAAGACACACACTTGGAGAGAACACATCTAGGATATTTTATTGCAGACCATAAAGCCTTGGGTCCAACACTAGTTATGTTTTTGTTCAGTGTCGTTACGGGAGATTGTTGTTTGTATGTGTTGCCTGAGTGTGAGACATCTGCAAAGAGATAGAATCCATCTCTGAAGATGAAGACACTCCTCTGCAGGTGAAACATTCAGACAGTGCCTGGTCATCTATCTATCTTTCTGTGTGTGTGTGTGTGTGTGTGTGTGTGTATGTGTGTGTGTGTGTGTGTGTGTGTATGTGTGTGTGTGTGTCAGAGCAGATAATGATCCCTTCATCTCTTATCTCTCAATCCAAAGGAGCCGGAATCAAACAGACTGGAGAAATGAACATGCTTTTATTTCTCCTTTTCATCTAGCCTTTCTGTCACACATCGGTTCCTCTCTGTCTGTCTGTCTGGCTGACTGTCTGTCTGTCTAGCTCCGGCTGTCCGTCTGTCTGACTCTCTGTCTGTCCGTCTGTCTAGCTCTGTCTGTCTGACATTCTCTTCATGTTTCTCTTTTTCTGTCTGTCTTGCTCTTTTTGCCTGTCTATCTGTGACTCTCCCTCCATCTTTGTCCGGTCACTGTTCTCTTCCATTGACTGCTTCCTTCACCTCTCACACACCCATTCTTTCCTAATCCCCTCTCCCCTTTCCCTCCCAACCCTCCTCCCCTTTACTTTCTCCCCCATTTACCCATCTGCCCCCCCTACCCTCTCCCCCATCAACCACACCAACCTGATCCACTACAATCTCCAGTCCAAACCCCCTCTCTCCCACCCAGCAAGCAGCCCCCCCTCAGAAAAGAGAGGACACTGGGACCGTCTTTCATATTTAGTTGACCCTCCACCCTCACCTCACCGCCACATTAGAAAAACATGCCAGGATTTAACATGACATGACAGGAATGAACATACACCCCCCCACCATCGACAAACAATTAGTAATTGGTATATTTGGTTCTGTAACGTTAGTCTCCCCCGGTGGTTGGGATGTCATTTGAGGACGCCCTGCTATAGGAATCATTCTGAATATACAGCTGTACATACTGAGAAAATTCAGAGGATGACTGAACAAGTCATATTAATTCAAGGCATTTTCATCCAAAGTTCTTTTAAACGGCTTAATCATCTGGTCTAAATTAAAGGACACAACCCTTCTGTGCTACTGGCTGTTTGGTACAATATAATAACACATCATGTTTTATATGGTTTAATATGTAATATCAGGCAGCAATAACCCGTTACAGGCTGTTATGGTCAAAATACAAAACCAGAGGTCTCCTTCATCGGCAGATAACTGGAAAATACCTACTTTATAGCTCAATGATTGAACGAAGCTGTAATTGTGACTTGTCTGTTTTAATTGTGTGGATGGGTAAGTCTGAAGGCGGAGCCTATGTAGCTCCAGTCTGATCTGCTGGGCCATGGACTGATACTCCCAACAATGTCTCACACATTTGTTCCTGTTCAAGATGTTTCAGTTCACTCCAGTGATCGTACTTCTTAAGGGGGTGGTGGTGAACGTCGGCGTGTGACCTTCGGGCATTGTTACCACAGCTCCACAAAACCCCGGCGAAACCGCTGCATAACATATGCACAACCCAGGCAAAACCCAAGCGCTGCCTGTCTACCCTGACCTCCAGGGATTAATTCCAAATGACGAGCTCGCCTCGTCTTTACGACGCACGGCCCACTGAAGTGGGGCTGCCCGTCTTCCCCTAGTGTCTGATTCTGAAAACATGCAACAACTAGGGACTTGGACATACGTCTGATTTGATCTGGGATTTGCCACGATGTTGCTGGGGGTTTAGTGTGTAAATATATGTTATGTGTGTGTGGGTACTGACAGCACTAAGGCATAACAGATTGCGTGTGTGTGCCTGTGTGAGTTCAGGTGTTCCAGACTCTCTCCCAGGCGTGACAGACTGTGTCGTGGAATTAGATCAGGCTAACAGGATGGCCCTGGAGGACGAACGTTCACTGACCGACAAACTAGAGTCAATGTGCCACAGCTAGAGTGCTACAAAGCACACACACTCAGGATATTTGTTATACTTGAGCCGGTCGTGTTATTATTTGATGGTGAGGAGAAATGTGCTCTTAGTTATCTACTGTGTAAAACAGACACTGGGCCACACAATAGAGGGAATTAATATAAACCAGCCAATATCATAACCAGGCCTGACTAACAGCTGGTAAATAAAGGCAATATGTGAGAATTCATTTTGAAGTGACCCCGAATTTCTTTCGAAGGTTCACATTTTTATCACAAGTCAGGGAACGAAATCACATCTGAAACAGATGTATTGACTTACAGACTCATCTCTCACACACACACACCTCTCTTTGTGTGAACCTTGGTGTGTGTGTATGTGTGTGTGTGTGTGTGTATAGCCTAAGCTCCTGGGCCCAGGGGCAATAATTGAGGGAGTCGACAGTTTGCTGAAGTGGAAAATGACTTCTCTTCACCAGCTGAAGTGTTTCCTTACAGGAGTCTAGTTTCTCAAGACCAGCACCTGACTGTTATTCCCTTCAGGTCGTGTGTGTGAGAGAGATGGTCTTCCACGCCGAGTGGTTGGTTCACAAGTTGTAGAGGAATACCACAATACAGGCACGTCAAAACGATATGGTGGCCCCTGTGGTACACAAAGGTCCTCAGCCATTTCATTAGCGATGTGACATCGTCTCACCACCTCAGCCCTGAACACGCCTCGATCTCCCAGAGCATGTGGAGAATAAATGACTTCAGGCAGATGTAACCGACAGCAACAGTAAGTAGCCTGTACAAAATTCTGTCTGCATTAATGTTGCATCTCCTTATTCTGTTTGTTATTATTATTTAATCCCGTCATGTTCCAGTATGTCCAATCGCTTAGGCGCCATGAACACACTCCGAACCCAACCACATTACTTAGAGTAGAGTCGCACCCGAAATGAATAAAACATCCTAATAATTTCTCTTAAGCATTTAAGTCATACATTATGGATGAGACTTGAAAAAAGTGTGTTTGAAGAGGAGAAGATGGGAGAAGAAGAGAAGTGCGAGGGAGAGAGTCGGGAGGCAAGGTGGGGGTCAAAGAGAGTGAGTGACTGTGCTCCTCTTCACGCTTATTTATTTACCAGGAATAATCAATGACAGATTGCAGAGAAATAGCCGAGCAGCACTTAGAGACCTGGAGAGGAGGAAGGAGGAGGAGCCTGTTGCATCAGAAACAAATTCCATTTAGAACATGGAGATCTAATTTAGAATACGGAGATCTAAGATGATTCTCCTACATTCTTCCAGCGAGGTGGGCTCGACCCAAACCGCTCAGATACCTGAGGTGTCAACAGAACTTCATTTAGATCCCTCTCATTTCACTAATCAGGGCGTGATGAAGAAATGGGGTACATTTGTCTGTTTTTGTCAGAAGAACAACTATTTTTCAATCAAAAACAATTGTTCTGACAGCAAAAAGTAGAAAATAAAAAAGTATAAAAAAGAAATTTTTGCAATTAAATATTTTGTAATAGATTGCAAAACATAATGCATTTAAATCTCAAAAAATATTTTGAGGAGCAAAACGCTACACTTTAAAAGAAACCCTCCATTTTGGCTAGACTGCTATTTTGCTTGAGGTGCTTTTGGTGCTTTTGAAAGTTTGTGATTGAAACACTTGTTCTTCGTTGGCACTTTTACAGCTGTGGGTGAGCTTTAGTGAGAGGTGTGATGACACTTCTCTATTGGTCAGCCTTATCTGATTAACAGTTTAGCTACAACCAATTCTGATCAGCCTTTCTTTCCAATGCAAAGGGAGTCTTAAATCAGCCTTTAGGACACCTACCCACAGAACGACTTTGCACCTGCGAGTATCTCAGGTAAGCAATACCTGGGACGATTCTTTGATTGAGAACAGGTGTGGCAGCAATCAGGCCTGGGCGTGGCAGTAATCAGGCCTGGGCGTGGCAGTAATCAGGCCTGGGCGTGGCAGTAATCAGGCTTGGGCGTGGCAGTAATCAGGCCTGGGCGTGGCAGTAATCCGGCCTGGGCGAGGCAGTAATCAGGCTTGGGCGTGGCAGTAATCAGGCTTGGGCGTGGCAGTAATTAGGCCTGGGTGTGGCTAGAGGAATTGAACTCAGGTGTGATAAACCACAGTTGGGTTGTGTTTTAACTGGGCCATGTGGGTTTGGATTTTGTTTTCCCTCAATAATAACAACCTTAATTTCAAAGTTGCATTTTGTGTTTACTTGTGTTGTCATTGATTAATATTAAAATGTGTTTGATAATCTGGAAGATTTAAGTGTGACAAACATGCAAACAAATAAGAAATCAGGAAGGGGGAAACACTTTAACTCCACTGTATGCCATATTAATATGTGAGAATATTAATATGTCCCAGACCATATTACGCCAACATTTCCTGGATGGTCTATTATTTCTGGTGGATACCGGTGTTACTGGCTTGTAAGCTGTTAAAACGGCCAGTGGCAAAAGCCATACAGTTCATTTGATTTGTGGTGAAGTAAACGTAATAAGAAATGTTAGTTTAACACCATGCTTCATTGTTTTTAGCTAAATATTCAAACATGGCAAGATGTTAATAAATTATATTTTGGGACGCAATTTCGTGACAAGGTATTATGTCCCAGTACGGGCATACAAGTTTACTATACTGAACAGTACGTACTTCATCACCCACGAAGTTCGTAGGCTACTGGCATTAAATTACATGTAGTATGCAATCAGAGATTGATCAGGCGCTGTCCTCCGTAAATGTCCGCTGTGACTTCATTTGTGTTGGAGAGAAAGGCTGAACAGTATTGGTTGTAACCAGACTGACACAAAAACTGAATAACCAATGGAGAAGCATCTCCCAAAAAAGCCCGCCCACAGCCGTGGGGTTGAAGTGCAAATAAAGAACTAGTGTTTCATTAAAAAAATAAGAAGCACTGCAAGCAAAGCGGGCAGTCCAGACAAAATAGAGTGTGGTTGATAGCAAGTTTTTAATACATTAAAAGTTTTCTAAAAATGTTTTTGCGCTCTGTTACTAAATATTTGATTACAAAAACATTTTTTACTTTGAAGATTCGTTTTTGCTTTCAGAACAATTATTTTTGATTAAAAAAATAAAAACGTTTTGCTCTCGCCAAAATGACAAATTTACCTCTGTAGAAGACTCTTGAAATCAGACAAGACATAAGGTGGAGGTGTCACCCTGAAGTGTGTTTTTCTGTGATAATGTGTGATGTGTGTGTGTGATGTGTGTGTGTGTTGTTGTGGTTTGGGTTACAGAGCCTTCTAATGTAACACCATCTAACCTGCTTTCCCCAAAGTCCTCAAAGATATTCGGGCTGATCAAACCGGCTCATCCTGGCAAAATGGCTGCTTTTCAACAAATTTACCTCGGCTTCATTCAGAGGGCTGGAGGGACGAGTACGGAGCGCTGAGGACAGAGGGATGAGGACGAAGAGATGGTAATTGTTGTGGAGAGCAGACACAGCCATTAAGTGAAGAGCTGGCGAGGCCAGATGTCTGCGTTCTCCGAGTCCCAGTCAGAGACTCACTGAGCTTTCTCTCAGCGTTGCCGTGTCAACTCACTGCCATCAATTAGAGCCACACTGCCGGAGGCTAACGTGCCGACTGCTGCACACAGCCCCGAACCATCCCTCAACCCCTCCGCTCGTCCCGACCTCAAAAATCCTCTTGAAGTGTGTGTGAGCTTTAATTTAGCCTTCCGCACTGTGACAGCCCGGGGTGTGGCGTCATCCAGGAGGTCTTTCATGCAAAATGTCACATGTCATTTCTTAGACTATGTTGTTGACTAGCTTTGTGTTTTCTCAGTGAACGGGGGGAGGGGGTGCGTGGGGGGGCGGGGGGGGGGGGGTAGGGGGGGGGGGGGGTTGGGATGTGTTTGGAGGATGATAGGGAATTTCATTAGAGGAAGGAGCACATTAATTTGAGTAACTTTTTTGCCAGCATTCTTTGCTAACTATATACCGGCCCAGTTTCCGTTTGTTTTTGTACCATTCTTAAAGAGAATACACAATGAAAACGGCATTTATAATTCATTTAACATTTGAACTAAGGCAGATTATCATCACCAAAGTCTGAAAAATCCATATTATTGCTCTGTCTGCTGAGCTGTAACTGAATTTCCAGTCACGTGAATTGAGTCAGAATCATTGGGTTTCTGTCTAGAATCCGTGATGTTACAAGAGCACATTTTCTTGTCTTAATCCATCCAAGGTTTGCTTTGCGCGTATGTCATTTATCATCCTAATTTGAATCCAAAATATCTTTGGATTATAAATGGATCAATATTTCAGGTATTTTCAATATAGAGAGACTCACCCAACCCCATTGACTGACATTTGAAGATCACATTTAGAAGATGAATACTTTAAGAACTTGCTGCTATAAAAACAGGGCCGATTTTTTTAACCTTTCTGAGACAATCGGAACAAAGACACATTAACATTTTACAATCGAACCTCAACAGAAACACAACTGTCGTCCTCAAAGCTTTGTTGCCATCAAACAGGAAATGCTGAGGCCCCTGCTGAGCGAGGGGAACAATTACTAACCAAATACAAAGCTATCTGCAGTTCGCAGCGCTAACGTACACATCTGCTATAACCACGCCAGCGTGCATGTAGGCTAACTTAGTGTAATAACTGGAAAACAGAAGCACTGTTGACCCAAGCGCAAAGCACGGAAAAATGTCATCAAAAAGAGATGGCAGAGGCACAGAATAAGGGGCAGGCAAAAACAGAGGTCAGAAACACAGGCAAACGTGGCAGAGGAGGGCAGAACAGTCAAAATTAGGCTGGGAAACCCGATCGGTAAGTAGCAGAACTGACAATACTTCACAAGGAACAATGGGGAACAAAAGGTACTATATTGGAAAGCTAATGGGAAATAGGTGGCATGTGAAACAGGTGTTTGTGACCTGGGACGAGAGCTGCGTTCAGGAGACAGAAGGTGTGTACCTGAGAAGAGAGCTGATTCAGGAGTCAGAAAGTGTGTACCTGAGGAGACAGGGGACAAGAGTTGTGTTCAGGAGGCAGGTGTGTACTGGAGATGAGAGCTACGTTCAGGAGACAGAAGGTGTGTGTACTGGAGACAAGAGCTGCGTTCAGGAGACAGAAGTTGGGTACTGGAGACAAGAGCTGCGTTCAGGAGACAGGTGGGTACTGGAGACGAGAGCTGAGTTCAGGAGACGAGGGCTGCGTTCAGGAGACAGAAGATGTATACTTCTGGTGGACCTTACATGCATATGCAGGAGATATTCAGAAAAATAATAACTGGAAAATGACTGGAAAACCAGTAGAAATATAAACGATGAGATCATTACACCACCCAAATGTTCAAAACGTTTCTAGAGAACTTGTAAATGCAAGTCACGGCATTAGATTCTGCTCATTCTAGGGTAACCCATTGCCATCATGGGATTTGGGTTACGACACCACAATAACATACCTTTGATATTATTTATGTAATTCCCATGGCAATGAGCAAGGTACGCAGTACAGATCAGCCCCCAGAAGGAACACAGAATCTAACAGGTGGAAGCAAGGGGTGGTGGGTGGACGTGCAGCCACATGCTAGAAGGCCAGCACACATCAGACCGAGTGAGTGACCGCATGGTGGAAAAGACAGGTTTACACTCTGGCGTGTGATAGGTGCCACCCCAGGATTCTGGGCTGAACTGGCAACGCCAATTTAACTTTCAGAACATGCAAGACAGCGAGAAACTGGAGTGTTTATAAGCCAAAGAACATGTAGCACAGGAGTGTGAAACCCTGTTCGTTATTTCTCCTCAGAGAGCAGGCGTGGTTGTGGTCACAGATTACAGGCGCTACCATGTCTTTCGGCATCGGTAATAGGCCACACTAATAAAAGTTTCTGTCGTTACACAGCTGAGAAACTGGTATAATTACCCCAGCTCACAAAACCTTCGGTGTTTCACAGAGTGCCGTGGCTTGTGAAGTTCAAGACTCCTCTCATTGTCGGAGGTGAAACTTTGAAGCACGTCTCAAGTTGAAAGAAAATTGATTTCCGATTCATTCAAATATATCAGCATCAAACACGCAGCACTGAGAACAATTTTCAAAAAAGGTGTCAGAATGTAAGAAAATGAACATGCGATAATATCGATACTGCTCCTCCTCTTGTTCCTTCTCCTGATCCTCCTCCTGTTTCTCCTACTGTTCCTCCTGTTCCTCCTCCTGTTTCTCCTCATCATCGCCAACAGGGGCAACATTCGTTCATGAAGGAAGCTGATAACACAGCAGTGTTTTTCTGCTTGGCAACCAGGTGGGGTCAGCTCTTGGATGCCCAACTCCAATGACCTTTGCCCCTGGTTAGGGTGAATGTGATCCTGAATGGAAACGCCTGTTTGTGTCCCGACAAGGATGTAGATTTCCAAAATGCATTTGACGCCAGGAAAACTGCACTGGGAAATTTTTACTTGCAGGTTCCCTGCTCGACAATGCTAGAAAACAGAAAATGAGCAAAATGAACAGATAAGAAGTCATGCAAAATAGATGAGTGTGTCTGCGTTTTTAAGATATGTCAGTGCCTGGTCCTTCCATTGCCTGATGGCCGGTGATGAAGAGAGCTATGTTTCCGTGGCAGCTGTTGACGTTGACGTCGCTCGTGCATCTTGTTACGACGTCCCTATATCACTCAAACCATCTTGAGGCCACAACAGTGAGAAATGTTATGAGAGTTCAAGGGAAAGTTTGCCGTCTGTTTACAGGAAGTACTCCTATTACACTGAAAACACCATTTGAGTGATGAATGGTCCACTTCACGTGCCCTGATTTATGAATACATCCATTACTCACACAACTCAAAGTGCATTGTGAATTCACCAAGCCAAGGCCGTCGACAACAAATGATGTCGGCTCCTTGTGTGACGTGACTATTCACTGATTCCTTTTTTTATTACCTGCTACGAAGTAGCTGGACTTTACCGTTTCCCCCTGAGGACGAAGACATTTTGGCCCGCTGGTCATCTGAATGTTTGACTGTCTTGAGGAACAATTGAGCCTTTTAAAACCATTCTCTTAGAATCTCAATCCGGTACGGCCTCTTTAGGTAATTTCTCATTGGGTATTTATCTTTTTCACTGTGCTTCAATGTGATACAATGCAGCGCTTGTGCTCTGTGCTTTTGACCGGGTGTCTATAGAAGTACTTAGTGACAACTGCTGAAATAAAAAGGGTTTTGAAAAACGTGATATATTTCCATAGTGTGTAACCCTGGGTTATATTCTGGCTGTCCTCTTTGTCTCCCTCTCGTTCCTGCTTATTCCAGTGTGTGTCTGTGGTGGACAGATGTCTCGGGTTGCCAGACCTGTGGCGGTGAATCCCTCCCTAATACCTCTCTCACCCCCTTCTCTCTCCCACACCATCCATTGTGAAACACTAAACCTTTAATCACACTCTGGAGGACCATCCTGCTGAGGCAGAGCCTAGCCGAGCGTGGAGGCAGCGAGGAAAAAAGAGCGGTATTGATTTCTTTTTCTTCACATGGTGTCGGGCAGGTTGGTGAGTGGACGGGACTGTCATCTCTTAGCCCGGGCAATATGTTGAGATATATGCCCAGGATACACACACACGCACACGCACACACACGCACACAGCTTGAAACCTGAAACTGTCAGTAGTGATTCACACCAAGTGAGTTATAAGGTAACCCACTATCTTCTCTAGGTGCAGGGATCTGTCCCAGTTAGCCCAATAAAACCTGTCTTTTATTTGTTGTTTTCTATGTGATTTTCTTCCTCAATAGCCCCCTGAACACCAACAGAAGAGGATAATTCTATTTCAAACTAAAAGTTTTCTGCCAGGTCGTATGAGGGAGTGTATCTATCTAACCCACTTCCCCTGAGTCCCCCCTACAGTGTTGTGTGTGTGTGTGTGTGTGTGTGTGTGTGTGTGTGTGTG
>JACXGJ010018147.1:0-10489 GCA_016801105.1 Esox niger
GTGTTGTCAGTAGATGTGATATACTAACAGGGTATTGTTTGTGTTGTCAGTAGATGTGATATACTAACAGGGTATTGTTTTTGTTGTCAGTAGATGTGATATACTAACAGGGTATAATGTGTGTTGTCAGATGTGGCATACAACCCTGTTTCCAAAAAAGTTTAAACGCTGTTTAAAATGTCAAGAAAAACAGAATGTAAGGATGGCAAAGCATTTAAACTCTACATTCAATAGAAAATAGTACAAAGAAGATATATCAAATGGAGAAATCTTATTGTGTCTTGAAATATATATGCCCACTTTGAATTTGATCCCAGCAACACATTTAAAAAAGCTGGGACAGGGGCAACTAAAGACTAGAAAAGTTGCGTAATGCTAAGAAAAACAGTTATGATTCTCCCAAGAATTGGGTTAATTGGCAACTGGTCAGCAACATGATTGGGTATAAAAAGAGCATCCCAGAGTGGATTAATCTTTCAGAAGTAAAGATGGGGAGGGGTTCACCACGCTCTGAGAGATTTTGCAGGCAAATAGTGCAACAATTTAAGAATAACGTTTCTCAACGTAAAAAGTGTTTGAGGAGCTTGTCATTTACAGTACAAAATATAATTAAAAGATTCAGAGAATCTACAGACATTTCTGTATGCAAAGGACACCATAAACCAATATATTGGTAATATTGAAATCACTGCATGGGCTCAGGAACACTTCCCAAAACCACTGTCTGTGAACACAGTATGTCTGCATCCACAAAAGTCAAAACTCAACCATGCAAAGGAGAAACCAGATATAAACAAGATCCAGAACAGCCGCCGCCTTCTCCGGGCCCAAGCTCATTTAAGATAGACTGAGGTGAAGTGGAAAACTGCCTTGCGGTCTGACGATTTAGAATTATTAATTATTTTCGGGAATCATGGATGCCGCGTCCTCCGGACTACAGAGGAGGGATCATCCAGCTTGTTATTAGTGCACAGTTTAACAGCCTGCATCCGTGATGGTATGGGGGTGCATTAGTGCACGTGGCATGGGTGACTTGCTCATCTGTGAAGGCACCATTAATGCTAAACAATATACACAGGTTTTGGAGCAACATATGCTGCCATTGAGACAGTCTTCCTCAGAGAAAGCCTTGATTATTTCAGCCAGACAATGCCAAACCACATTTTGCACGTATGACAACAGCACAGCTCTTTCCGGGTGCTAAACTGGCCCGCCTGAAGTCCTGTCATGTCACCCATTGAAAATATTTTATGAAACTGAAAATATGACATTGAGCAGCTGAAATACTATATCAAGAAAGTATGGGAAACATTTCACTTTCAAAACTACAGCAATTGGCAGAGGTGATGCAACACAGTGGAATGCCTCGGTCCCAACAATTTTAAATGCATTGCTGGCATCAAATTCAAAATGTACATGTGTTTCCCAAAACAATATATAGGGACAAATGATTTGCACATCATTGAATTCTGCTTTTATTTGCATTTTACGCAGCTCCCCGACTTCTATGGAAATGGTATTGTAGTAACAAGGTCCAGTGTATGAGTTGTCAGTAATGTAGATGTGATATACTAACAGAGTCCAGTGTATGTGTTGTCAGTACTGTAAATGTGATATACTAACAGAGTCCAGTGTGTGTTGTCAGTAAATGTGACAAATGAGCACAGTATGAAATGTTAAAACAGCTTCAGGTGTTAGAAAAGGGCTAAGCTTGAATTTGCAAGAACATTAGACCGTGAGAACATTAGAACTTATTTTAAATCCTCAACTTAACCCTTACTTTAACCCTAACCTTAACACTTGTACCATCCAACATGTATTACATTCATTTCTTCCTTCAGGGTATATCTGTCCAGTGCACACATTTCTTTGAACAACTGAAAGAAATCAAGTCCTGTACACCAGTGTCTTCCAACAGTGCAGATCTGAAAGAAACGTGTCCTCTACATGAAAATTAGTTTCTCATGTGCATGTCACAGCAAAACCCATTGGGGTCAGATTCACAACCACCTGTGACACTGTGTTGCACGGAAATACAGCGGTGTTAGACATCCTGAGTACTCTGGTAACGGTAAGGTAAATATATCCTCACATTTAACACGTTGATTTGACTTGGTTATACATAGGTTATACATAGGTTTGTTAACAGGTTGTATGGGGGTGTTTTCCTTGTCAATGGAAGTGTATTAGCAGTAGCTGGCAGACAGTCTGTGAGACAGACAGACAAACAAGAGGGCTGGGTCGTCTGGTTTCAATTCTGTGTAGTGACAAAGGACACCCGGGAAGGGTGTGCACTTTGAACAGAAGACATCGGAGTGACTCAGTACCTGAGAAATGCTGGGTCATAATGCTGTTATATAGAGATAATAGATCATTATGCCACTATAATTCCCTCTGGGTTTCAGTTTCCCGTCTCCCACTCCTGTTTTTTCTCTGTCTCCATTCCCCCTCTGTCTTTGCCTATGTCTCCCTCTCTTTCACTCTATCCATTTCATTCTCCCTGTGTCCCTCCAGGTCGTCAGTCTCTTGGGAAGCTGGGCTTGTGGCCTCCACCCCAGACGGATGGTAGTTTGGACAGCCAGTTGGAGGTACATGTGTCATATGCCTGTTATGTATGTAGAAGGAGTTTATCGTAACCTTTGGCCCTTAGGCTTTAAACCGTGTGCTCTGAGTTTCCCTCTCGTCTTTGTCACGTGGCCAGCCATAACACACCACCATGTCTCTCCCAGCCTCCCTACGTATAAAACAGTCCTATCTCCACACAGGTCTCAACCTCGTTCCGTATCAGCAGATCGAGTGTCGGTTTTACACCGGTTCCAAGGGTTTTGGTTTTCTCAGCCAACAGAGTTAATAACCCCACATCCTCGTGAGGAGCTTATCCTTATCTGCTGAGATAACAACCAGGAACAGAGAGAAAAGGGAGGAGAAATTGAGAGCGAGCGAGCGAGCGAGAGATATGATGACAGGGACGTGTCCCCCCTCTCAAGTTTCACAGTCTCCCCCAAGCCGAAGTGGCTGCCCGACCAGTATCAACTGACTGCTGACTGTAGCTTTATGAATCGTCAATTATTCCGAATCAGTCTGACACACAGACAGCAGCTCCAATGTCTCCTAATCTCCATGCAGAAACGGATCACGGACGTATTAGCAACACTTTACGTCGGTGCTAACGAGCTACTCTCCACCCCCTGCCTCATTCTAACGGCCTTTCTCTCATATTTCTCTGTGTCACACACACACACACACACACACACAGTCCCTCATTTCCTCTCTCTTTTCTCCAGGGCCTCCAGAGTCCTCACACTCCCAGGAAGAAGACTCCTCTGCTGCAGCGCTGGGAGTCGGGCATGGTCACGAACGCCACTGGAGCTGAGGAGGATGACTGACAGGCCCTCAATCAGCTGGTCCTTGTAGATCACAATCGATAAGATTCAATGGACAGGAAAGACCTCCTTCAAAATCAGCAGCCCTGGACGAAGACACTTTAAGGGCACCGGTGCTGATCTACAGCTGAAAATCCAGGGAAAGGACACCAGGAAGAATTGCCGTGGTGAAATGGAGAATTAGAAGTCAAGGAAATCTGAAAATGCACTGTTTGAATATCAGGACTTTGGAATTGAACTGCATGTGTTGTGAGAGTAACTGCCCTGGATGAGATGTTGTGGGAGGGTGTTTAACATGTGCCAGTATAGATGTTGTATGTATGTATGTGTGTATGTGTATATAACTCTCATAGACAAGCATAGATTTAGGAACCTTTTGTAGTGAATAGCATTGTAGTGTAACTGAACTAATCTCAACCAAATCATGATGGTCAACACCATAGTAAAATATGAACATCAGATATGTCGCTAATAATATCTTTGCCACAAATGCCACACAACTCTTTCTAAATTCTTGTTTGTGTCTGTTCAAGGACAATATCTGTTAAGGGCTCAATCCAATCTGACCCTAATCGCAGCACACTGCAGATCTTTATCCCAAGGTAGCTGTGTAATCATTGCTATGGTGGGTTCTAATGAATTCCAACCATGTAGCAATTAGCTACACCATACAGTAGCAATGCCACTAGGAGCTACTGTTACAACAGGGCTGATCACAACTCGTCACGAGGCAACTAGGGAGCCTTGCCCAGTTTCTGCTTTTAATCTGGCGTGTGCCCGCTCTGCCCTATATCGGGCGTACTGTTCGGCGTCCGCATACAATCTGTGATTCTGTCAATGAGTGACAATCCAGTCATCTCAATTCAAAATGGCTAAACTATTCCACGCACCTTGGCCTTTGTGGGTTGATGTGCAGATACAATGATTGAACTGTAATATAGGTCACCATGGCGACGGGGATTAGCGTCAGCGTTTTTTCATGACATTGTACCAACCAGGGTTAGTGTTGGGCCCATGTGGTCCCAAGGTACAAGAAAACATAATTGGCCCTTGTGTGAACTGACACTACAATTTAGGGATTTCTAGTTCCTCTTGCTGCCTCAATCATATCTCTGTTGTATCCAGCAATACTTACTGCCCCAATCTTAGTTCTGTGGTATCCCCAGAAAATGGAACAACACAGTCTTTTTTAAATTCAGCTCCTCGCAGGAAACAGGATGTTGGAACTGTGCTCAGGTGTTGTGCGTAAAGTTACCGACATTCCCATTTCCTGCAGTGCAAGTGGGCAAAGGGGTGGAAAACGAGCCAATGGACTTGACCGAGCCAATGGATTTGACTAGCGGAAACTCTTGTTCCAGTTGGCACCGTGTACCATTTGTATTGGAACTGGCCGAATGAACGCACCCCGGATCCGGCTCCCGGTCTCCTCTGAATAATTCAACGGTTTATTCCGTCTGGACGCAGCCCAGTGTTGCCGACAAACATTATGGGCTGTGTCGCCGGTGTTGCCAGAGCAACGCTGGCTGATGTCGCTCCAATGTGATGGCATGACACGCTGTTCGCTGGTGCCGTCATCTGGAAGATGACTGATGTGTAAAGCACACATTTTATCTGTGGAAGATGCCAAGTTATGCGGAAAATCTACGAAATGTCAAAATTATTTACTACCTTACAGAATGTCAACATTGGGGATGAATCAAACATACCTCATCACACATTTTAATGATGAAACCAGGACTGTGTGAGAGTGAAACATTTTGAACTTGAGGCGTCGTCTGAAAGAAATGTGGTCTTAAAACGTATGGTATAGCTTGGTCTGTTGCACAAGTACAGCTGAGCAACGGGTTCAAATTCAGCCCCATGTTCTTTCAGCCGACTCCGCTATCTTTCCCAGGGATGCCTGTTCCAAATAAAGCAAATACAATGACTTGAAACGTACCTCAAAAGGACAATCGCCTAATGACATCTCTAAAATTATGGACGATTGAATTAACAGTTGATGATTTTAGGCAACAAATTGGTCAAAAATTTGTTCAGATGTACTGTTCCTTTAATAATGTGCTAATCAAAGCAGCTTTGTAAAACCTGAATTTTACCTTGACAAATGCTTCATTGTCTTGTCTTAGAAGGGGGAAAATTGTTTCCATGCCTGAATGCGCCGCGTTGTGTGTCACAGTGTTTAGCGGATTAGCAGGCCTGTTGTACTGGGTCTTTGTGGCATGGACACAAACAATCAGAGGTGTGTGTGTTTCAAAGTGTACTAACACAGCAGCAAACAGAACACTGGCATCTGAAAACACTGTGTGCACGTTCACTGGAAGGCGAAGGAGGCTTTTGGGTTTTCATCCCCTTGTCATTTACAAGGAGTCATGCAAAACAGTGATACCCAAATGAGACTCACTGCCTTCTAAGGCTGGGTTCTGTTTGTTATCACACGGAAGTCTACAGTGGCCAGGTATGTTCATATAAACAATGTAGGTAGGTGTAAGTGTTTGTACCACAGAGGCAAACCACAAAACACTGTATATACATAGCACTCTATAGTACCCAACTTAGCAACCTACATAGCACTGTATAGCGCCCTGTGTAGAGTGCCATGTTTCAGATATGATGTTGAACCAGTGTCTCCGTTCTCTTTGGTTACTAAAGATCCCATGACACGGATCATTAGAGTTTGGATGGTAACCCGGATGTCCTGGTCAAATGTCCAGTCTGGCCCTCATTTCGTCATGGCCACCTTATTGTCCCCAGGTTCCAGGAGTCCAAAGTCATTTCATGAACATCTCTAACTGCTTGGTGCCATCAGAGGCCCTTTTAAGGGCAGTATATGGTGGCAAGGTCAGAGTTCAAGGGGACTCAATGCGTTTTCTAAGAGAAGCAATAGATTTCTAGGTCGTATTTATTGTATTACGGGAGATTGTGTGATTCACTATCGTTTAATATGTGTTTTGTCCTTTGTTTGCGGAACATCCGACATGAGGATATATTAGGGCTGCTCAAGGCTAGAAAAACATTTGCCCGCCTTCAGAGCAGTAACTATAATTAAACCTGTTCAAGGTTAAAACGAATGGCAAACAAATGTAATAGGCTGCACTATTTGTATTCTGTAAGTCGTTGTCGACAAGAACAGACCCACCCGTCATTTTATTTTCAAATACAATATTTTGTTTTGGGAGGTGTTAGTTATGCTCAACTTGCAGTGTAGACATGACATTGTAGTAATTATTATGACGTCCGTCCTCCCGACCATCCGTCCTGACTACAACTGGCCCGGGGCTAAATCTAGTTATTAGCCCAGCTGTACGTTCTATTCATTTTTAAATTATGTTATGTCCTATCGAACGTGTGTATTCAGTTTTTTTATGGACCCCAGGAGAAGCTGATTCTTAAGCACGTGGTTAATTGGTAACCTAATACAATCCTAAATCCTAATCCCTGTCCTCCCCGGCTAACTAAAACATACCGTAACGTGCTATAGTTACTACATGTTGCTACGAATAAAATGTCAGCTACTTGTACAGCATCTGTGGCTGCGAGGCACAGGCTTACTGTAGCCGTGTTGAATGGGACACCGGTGCTCCAGGAGTGGATGAGTCGCCTCTGTTGTTTGGCGCACTTGGAAAACAGATGAATGAACACACAGTTTGGAAAACAGATGAACACACCGTTACCGAACGCGATATAGCTGAAGAACAGGCGAATCTGAGCCAAGGTATTTTGAGTCGGCCTGGTTACAAAATTCATCTAGTTTCTAAAACTATTCTATAAAGTGTTGTGTGTACATAAAACCCAAACCAATGCAGTGCTGACGGTGTGACACAGAACGATTACCGTTGACCCTGAAAAGACTTCCAGTACAGTGACAGGCAGAAATCTGTTCATCCACGCTCCAGAAGGATAGGGCGAGCAGCTGGCGTGTTTTTTTCCTGACGCGAATTACTTGATATTTCTGCCTTCTCCCTCCTATGTCTTGATGTTGTGATTACATATAGATTCTATTTAATCACACAACTCCTCGATTGATTGTTAAATATAAACCATAATAAATCCAGGTTTGTATACATTTAGGTTATATAGCTCCCTTATCAAAAACGACTTAAACGTATATGTTGATTCCTCCAGGACCTGGTGATTGGTACGCACAGCGACAGTGGATACCCTGGCTACAGCAGGACAGTCGGCATTGCCGTCTGAGCAGACGGCCTCAAATAAAACGTGTTTTTCTGGAACCACTTATCACCTATGGCATAATGTCTTATTTCCTTACGTAGCTACTCCTCGCCAGTAGGCCTCTGATTTATCGTCTATAATAAAACTCGTAAACAAGTATCAGCACACCACACCTGATCATTCTCGTTACCGTTTCTGGTTTTAGTCACTCGGGTGTCTTGTGGGCTTCTGTGGCCTTTTAGAAAATGCCTGACAACCATACGTGCTATGACTATAGGTATTTCTGTATTTATAGTTAACCTTTATTACCAATCATCTCAGTTAGGAACATATTCTTATTTGTTGCAATGATGGCCATGCATGAGTGAAAACACATCCTGTGGCAGAGGTCTGGATGGAATGAAAAATTTGAATAAATTGATAATGCTGACAAAAAACACATGGTTATTAAAGAATCACGCCATAGTACTACCTGACATGAGACCTCACAACACCATAATACTACATGACAAGAGACCTCATTACGCCATAATACATGACGAGACCTCACAACACAATAATACCACATGACAATAGACCTCACAACACAATGATACCACATGACAATAGACCTCACAACACCATAATACTACATGACAAGAGACCTCACAATGCCATAATACTACATGACAAGAGACCTCATTACGCCATAATACCACATGACAAGAGACCTCACAACGCTATAATACATGTCAAGAGACCTCACAACACCATAATACCACATGACAAGAGACCTCACAACACAATAATACCACATGACAATAGACCTCACAACACCATAATACTACATGACGAGACCTCACAATGCCATAATACTACATGACAAGAGACTTCATTACGCAATAATACCACATGACAAGCAACCTCACAACGCCATAATACTACATGACAAGAGACCTCACCATGTTGCAACAAACATGGTAGTATCTCAAATGGTCAGAAACCCAGCATGACGACAAAAATCTGGCAACCACACAATCACACCATTACTGTGGCGTCCACGGAAGTGGGAAGGTTCCCCAAACCAGGCCACGTCGGCCTCCTCCAAATGACATTCACTGACAAAAAAATAGGTGAGATCGAGCTGAACTAATGTACGGAAGGCTGTGTCCATTCATTTACACAGGTTTCTAAAAAGTAATCTAACATTGCTATGTATTGAGAGGGCCCTCTAGTGTCAGTTTATAATAACTACATTTATATTTTAAATAATATGTTGCCTTAGTGAACTTACTTGATTAACTATTGTTCAGTGTGTACGTGCGAACACAAATGAGGTTTGAAGTAACAATACTTTTTTATTAAAAAAATATTTTATTTAACACAGGACTTCATTTGTATTTAGTTGAAGTGACCCAATACAAAATTGAGAATTAACAAATTCAAATGGACATTGCAATGTGTCCCAAATTAGAAAACATTTTTGACATATTTATTTGCTCTCTTCCTGTGGGACACTAGTATTCAAATCTGGCCCTCGAAGCCAGTTCCACTCCACTCCTCCCTTGCAAGCCCCTAATCAGGGACTTTGCCTTCTGTTCTACCTCATCATTATTTGCACCCACCTGGTGTTCCAGGTCTAAATAAGTCCCTGATTAGGGGGTTGCTATCAAAAAATGGCTTTGAGGGCCTGCTGTAGGCAGTGCTCGGTTTACTAGAGGAAGTATACATTTAAAGAAAGTAAAGAGACTCAATCTCTGATTTGCCAAATAAAAGCAAGACCCCTTCAATTGCTCAGTTGAAAGAATAGGGAAGGAGAGAGGGAGAGAAGGGTAGAGGAAGGAGAGAGAAAGAGGGAGAAAGTAAAGTAGGTCAAGTGGGTTGACTTTATAGATAAATAAAGATCTAGGTAAAGGGTCAGTGAGAGAGAAACAGAGAGTTGAACGATGTTAGAGTAAAGGAAAGAACCATAGAAATATACATAAGAAGAGAAGGATAGAGAGGCCAAGACAAGGAGAAAGGAGAGAAAGAAAAGTGGTGGGTCAAGCAGAAAGACATAGGGAAAACATCACATTTCTATTGATTTAAAGTGCGTTTCAGTTGTAGAATATGAATATAGGAAAGGATGAGAGGGCGTGATAAAGGAGGTCAGAAGGATGGTGTGTTGCCAAATGTAGAAAATAATCTTCTATCAGGGGACCCTTCTGCTTGTCTGTCGTCGATGTCCCATTCCTACACACACACACACACATACACGCACGCACACACACACACACACACACACACACACACACACAATTTGTGATTTCATTATAATTGCATATTCACCGCAAATCTCAAAACTTCCCCTTTTCTCATGAAAAAAGAAATGGCCCTGAGAGAGCTTCTCAGTTCTGAAGAGGACTCTGGTCTCCTTGTGGCTTTACAGAAAGCAGTGATGGTAGCCCTCTGTTGATTTACGGCACCGTTGCCCATGACGAGCCTGGGGATAGCCTTTAGCCTAATTAGGCCACCTTATCCAGCTAATGAATGTAATGATTACAGCTAACAAGACATGGGCCAAGCTAGCAATCCCAGTGCCAGAGGAGCTATAGGAATGAGAAGCTTCCTCAACACATGCATATCTGTGCTACAGTTTACTGCTTAGTCTGCAATGCAGCAGAGGGGGAAGCTAGAGGGAGGGGGAGAGAGGGAGAAGGGGAGAGAGAGATAAAAAGATTAGCAGGAGAGAAATGGAAATATGTCTGCTTCTTGTTTTATTTATTTATTTCACTTTTGCTATTTACTAGGGATTTTTTTTACTTGCTTTGGCAACGTGAAGAATTGTCTCCTGTGCCAATAAACCCTAAGAATTTAGTTGAGCTGAGAAAGATGAAAGAGGTGAGAAGAGCAAGGTGAGAGGAGAGTGAGGTGAGAGGAGAGTGAGGTGAGAGGAGAGTGAGGTGAGAGGAGAGTGA
>JACXGJ010018148.1:0-10491 GCA_016801105.1 Esox niger
CCTGAGGGAACCAGAACACAGCCACTCTGATGTTGCTGGAGGAACCTGAGGGAACCAGAACACAGCCAGTCTGATGTTGCTGGAGGAACCCGAGGGAACCTGAGGGAACCAGAACACAGCCACTCTGATGTTGCTGGAGGAACCCGAGGGAACCTGAGGGAACCAGAACACAGCCACTCTGATGTTGCTGGAGGAACCTGAGGGAACCAGAACACAGCCAGTCTCTGACGATGCTGTGAGAGCGACATGATGCCAGATGACTGGCCCTCAATGGGCAAGGCAGAGTTCACACAGGTTGCGTTCTAAATGGAATCCGTTTAGCTAAATAGTGAACTACTTTAGATGAGCAATCTATTCCCGATACATTGCACTACTTTAGATCAGAGCCCTATTACCCATATAGTGGACTACTTTCATGCCGGGCTTCTGGTCCAACGTACTGCACTATGAAGGACATTTGACACCCTTTGGAGCTAACCCGAGAATGTCCAGAGAATGTCCACCTGAATGGGCTTCATTCATTTCATTCATAACGCCGATCTTATCTTATACAGGGGCTGAGCGGGGGGGATGATGAGTGGAGTGACGCTGTCTTCCCTCCGTGCCACCTATCCTGTTGCATCTAATCACCGGTGGGGGCGTCCCAAATGAATGTCTACTCCCTTTGTAGTGCACTACATTTGACCATGGCCCTAGGCCCTGGAGTAGCGCACTGGGCAGTCAGAGGTGTGCCATTTGGGACGCCTGCCTGGGCTGTACAGACCGGACAATGTACCTCTCTGTCAGTGTCTGTCTTGCTGACGGCGAATTTTTCACAGCTGAGTTTTAGGATGGGTCCAAAGCAGTCCCCTACGCTAAATACCTTTCAGTAGGGCCAAGGGGCTCTGTTCAGGGCAGTTCCTAGGGCGTAGGGTGCCCTTTGAGACAGTTGGGATGGTAACTTAGGTTACTTCAACGTTGGCATGGGCGAAAGGATTTTTTTAGAAACAGTTACAGACCTCAAACTGTAAACCCTTCTGTGGAACGGGCAGGTGTGTGTGTGTTGGGCATGGATACGGACAGGTGTGTGTGTGTGTGTGTGTTGGGCATGGATACGGACAGGTGTGTGTGAGTGGACATAACCTGGTTTTCTCAACTGCTGCCTGCCGTGCCGTCTGATGGATCAAAGGCCGTGTCTGTTCCTAACACAAGGAACTGGATACAGTACATCCTGTCAGGTACTAAAGCCCCACCCTTCCTTCTCCTGGTGTTTTACTCAGAACCAAAACCAAACCAAATACTGCCTATGCTGGCTAGCAGTTCTTCACAAGAGATTATATGCCCCGAAACCGTGTTGTAAACTGATGTGGATCAAACAGAATGTGTAACATACTCTTTTCCGTCCACTCTCATTCCTCTTCTCTCCTCTCACTGTCATTCCTCTTCTCCTCTCTTCCCTTTTCCTTCCACTCTTCTCCTCACACTCCCTCTCCTCTCTGCAGGTTAACAACAACGGCCTAGTCTCCTTCCTCAGGGAGGTGTCTCAGTTCACCCCCGTGGCGTTTCCCATCGCCGGTGACCGGAGGGTTGTGGCTCCATTCTGGGCTGATGTGGACAATCGGCGGACAGGGCAGGTCTTCTACCGAGAAAGTAAAGACCCTGCCGTTCTCCAAAGAGCGACAGCCGAAGTCAGGAGGTACTTCTCAGAGTTCCCAGAGTTCAATGCGACATGGATCCTAATCTCAACCTGGCACAAAGTCACCTTCTTCGGAGGAAGCAACTTCACACCGGTAGGATTGTCAACCAATCAAAACAAACAATGTTAGCAAGCGCTTTCGGGGAAATGTCTCCCTGGATTAGTGCCAGCAACAGCAGCTTTGTTTGAGGGGAAGATCCTCGAAGCTCACTGTTGAATCGGTATGGTTCTGTCTAGAAAGGGTTAGGGTTAGGTTAGGGTTATGGTTATGGTTAGGGTTATGCCCAATATGACTTTTGGTAGCGCGTCATGAAAATATGCACAGAAAGATAATTAAACCGTTAAGAGAATTAGACAAAGATCATAAAAGACAGTTCTCACAAGGTGTTATGAGGAAGAGAGAGAGCGGGAGAGAGAAGGCGAGTGAGGATGAGGTGGCTGTCCTTCTTGTTATAATATTATACACATGTTATCTGTTTTCCTCGTGTCTGTGGGTACAGGTCAATACGTTCCAAGCAATACTGATCACCAACGGAGAGTTGTCCTTCACCGTCTTCCAGTACCACGACATCACCTGGACCACAGGCATGCATGCCAGTTCTGGGGGAGACTTGGCCGGCCTCGGGGGGATCGCTGCGCAGGTAGGACCACAGTGATGGTCCCAAACAACCACCAGAAATATCTTCACAGCCTGAATGTAGGATCTCATCACTAGGCGTCCTCACAAACCAAGCACATGTCACATGCATTACAGATTACAGAATAACAGTAAGTTTTGTCGTATTCTATGCAAAATTCTAGCTAACGACGCAGCTGGGCCAGCCAATCAAACTTCATACAAGTAGAAAGGGGAAGATTATTCGGGTTTCCGAGTAAACACTTAGGCTTAGCATGTTCCTCCTTAAGATAGCTGTCTAACTGCTGTCGCTTAGTTAGTAACCAGCTAGCTAACATGACGTTTGTCAAATGAACTGCCGCCTCCTACATGGGGCACTGCAGGTCAAAAGGAGTGGTTGTTGAGAAAACATGCTGGATGCCATCATATATTTGGGGCAATAAGTTTACAACTTGGGCAATATGTTTACAAATTATGAGCTAGGCTACTTCAATTAATAACACCATTAAATGGGAAGTGTCCTTTGACCTGTCAGTTGACTGTTCCTGTGTAATGTTTTCTTTTTTGTGGGAGATGCAAATCTAGCAACAAGTCTAATTAATCTGAATGCAGTGATGAGTGTGAACAGGGCCCAACTGTTAGTGTTCTCTGGAGCCCTCACAGAGACCTCTTGTGCGCCACCTGCTGTCCAGTGCTATTATTGTGTGGTAGCAACTTGCTATCGAACTGATTTTTACTTAGATTGCACAGTTTAATTGCAGTTAACAATATATTCAGAAAGCTCCTAAACACATAAGGGGTTTTAGAATAGACATCTCTCTTGTTCCAACCTTGTTGTAGGCCTGTCTCCCAAATGGCACACTAAACTTTATTGGCCCTCAAAGTTGTGCGCATCAAGGGAATAGGCTGCTATTTAGAATACGCATAACTCCATGTCTCTGCCCCTAGGCAGGGTTTAACGCTGGCGATGGGAAACGTTACTTCAACATCCCCGGATCTCGTACCGATGACGTGGTTGATGTGGAGGAAACCACCAACGTGGGGTACCCTGGGAAATGGGTGTTCCGTATCGACAACGTCCAGGTGGAAGTGGGCGGATGCAACAGCTCAGGTAACGTGGAGGGGACACAGGCTTATAGTACCGTCCGTCAAAACTCTGTGTCCGGGTTCTCTGTTCTGGAATTCACAAACCCTTGGATGACAAACCCAAAACGAGAGCAAGATCGGAGATTACGTATGCTGGTCTGAGGGAAAACTAAGTTTTCCTCCGAAGACACAGTGATAAGGCGGCATCAGGAAGCCAACTTCATCCCCAGTTGTTTTAGATCAAGATCGCTGGGACTAGCATTTTGTAGGACTTTGTCGAGACTGTTAGGTCTAACTTTTTGTGGGACATGGTCAGGATGTTCTGGCACAAGCGTTACGTAGGACGTTGTCAAGATGTTGGGACCAGCCATATCTATGACATTGTTATCATATTGGGACTGGCGCTGCTTTGGAGTGGGATTCAACTTTCGCTACCTCACTGTCGCGAACTAGCCTTTTTTTTGCTACCTCACTGTCGCTAACTAGCCGTTCTTCCGTCTCTAGTGTGTCCGCATCTTCGGCCATGTCTGAACGGAGGTCGCTGCATCGATGACTGCATCACGGGGAACCCCTCGTTCAGCTGCTCCTGTCTGGCAGGATTCACCGGACGGCGGTGCCAGATAGGTCAGTTGGTGAACCCGCAGGCAAAGAGCTGAATGGTTAAATATACGTCACGCGATCAAGACTGGAACACTTTTAAACACATTTGAAAGCATGTCAAATGTGTTCACGTTTTATTCATGTGGTTTATCTAACAAGGTTAATTTGTCCTTTTGACCTACCCACCCATGGCTCTGCTGTGCTCTGTGCTGACCTTCTGCTGAGCCATGAACTCTAACCCTGTTGAGGAAGTGATCAAACTCTATCAGTATCCAGCTTGACTTCCAATAGGCAATGTGTAATTCGGGACCTACATGTAATTTGTGCAACTCTTGTGCATCTACATTTAATGTCTAATCCTCTATGATCCACTGGCTAAATATGGTTGTGTTTCAGAACGGGGACTTGAGCCCGACGCTGTTCTTCTTTAGGGGTATAAGTTACAGATGAATCCCCATGGATTGACTGGGGATTCAGGGATTCTCCACTCCTTCAGCCCCTCTCTGCTTTGTCATCAGCTAGGAAAGAGGATGTCAGCTTGTAAAAGCTGGATTCCACCTGACCTGCCAAAGAGACAACCTGATAAGATATTTCCTTCAGTCACATCTGCTTGTTACACCCATACCAGGCCACCGCCAGGACGTTCTGAAAAGCCTCTCATGGACAATTCAGCAGATTCTCCTAAATCAGCCTGGGGTTTATGCCTGGTGATGTGATGACAGGACATCCTACATCCTCATGTACTGTCTCTCTCTCTCTTTCTCTTGTGTGTATGTAGAGGTAGATGAGTGTTTGTCCTACCCCTGTCAGAACGGAGGTACCTGCTCTGACCGGGTTGGCGGGTTTATCTGTCAGTGTCCAGCCAGGTTTACAGGGACGGTCTGCGAAACAGGTACAGTAGCCTCTCTTTCCTGTTACTTTATCTGTCACTCTTCTGATCTCTCTCTCCTTATTCTAATTCCCTATTTGTTGCTTGACTTTTAACCAAACACCACAACAATCTATAGGCTTCCTCTCCATATCCAACTCACTGTCTCCCTGTCTCCCTGTACCTGCTTTCCTGTCTTCTATCCCTGTCCCATCTCCTCTCCTTCCATGCCGGTTCACGCAGGCCGGCCTGTGGAGATATAGCTAATGTCCTCTAATACCTTTCACAGCCAGCTGCACATATTTGCAGGGTGAGGGGAGTGGCCTGGCGGATATATTAATCAGCTGAGTAAATATCCCCTCTGTGTGTTTCTCTTTTGCTCTGTGTACGTTTCTCTCTGCCCAACTGTGTGTGTGTGTGCGTGTTCATTTATTCCTGTGTGTGTGTGTGTGTGTGTGTGTGTGTGTGTGCGTGCGCGCGCTGCAGACATTGATGTGTGCATGGACAGTCCCTGCCTCCACGGAGGACTGTGTGTACAAGGTGTCGACAGTTTCACCTGTGTGTGTGAGAAGGGCTTCGTCGGGATGCTGTGTGAGACTGGTGAGTACCCACGCTGGTGTTTCAGGGGGTCTGCGTATTGAGTGCGGGCATCTCGCTTCCCAGAGGAAAGAGTCTCTGGTTTGAACATTACAACTCATTAATCTGGCAGATGTGAGGCCATCCAGAGAGAGTTCCCATTAAGCTAACCTGCAGGGCCTGATTGATAGCTTCTAGCGGGTTACAGTTCAGCTGAAAACACATTGTGGTTGGCGTAATGGCTGCTGGCTTCTGGGGTCACGGAGTCTACAAACCTTCAAGCTAAAGTTCACTGAATTCAGAGCGGTCTCCAAATAAACGCGCAGAGAAGCGGAGCTCCCTGGTTCCCTGGGCAACGCTTGAAATCAAAATATAGCGTCCACAACACATGCATTGCTAAAAACGTTGGTAAAGACTAACCGCGAAATGCTAACAGCAACACCGGGGAATGTACGCATACACAGTGGTAGGAATAATGAGCAATTAGATGTTGGTGCCAGTATTGTGTCATGTGCATGTTTTTATTGTTGTGTGTGTGTGCGTGCGCATGTGTGCGTGCATCATTATAAATGTACAAGTGCATGTGAAAGCCAAGCCCCCATTCATAACTAGTTGCCTTGATTTGGCTTACATTATGGTTTGAACCCAGGACCTGGACCATGGAATAGGGGATAAGGTGTTAGGAATAGGGGATAAGGTGTTAGGTATAGACGATAAGGTGTTAGGAATAGGGGATAAGGTGTTAGGAATAGGGGATAAGGTGTTAGGAATAGACGATAAGGTGTTAGGAATAGACGATAAGGTGTTAGGAATAGGGGATAAGGTGTTAGGAATAGGGGATAAGGTGTTAGGAATAGGGGATAAGGTGTTAGGAATAGACGATAAGGTGTTAGGAATAGACGATAAGGTGTTAGGAATAGAGGATAAGGTGTTAGGAATAGGGGATAGGTTGCAGTTCAGTCCTAAGGTGTACACCGTGACCCCTCTTTTTGGTCATTGCATCATTATGCCTGAAAAGTGTATGTTTGTGTCGCCGTCTCACGTCCGATGGGCCATTGGATCAGGTTGAGGGAAAAGCCTCACATAGGGGTCATGCGATCTGCTGCGAGACAATGGAGTCATTGATGAAACACGAAGCGGCTGGGGAATGAAACTATTGGACCCCGGCGTGCATTTCGTCCGCTGTTGTTTCTACATTAGAGGGGATTACTCCTTAATACCGGACTCCTGGTCGGTGTCGGAGTTGACCTGCAGAAGGCGAGAGACAGCCTCAGCCTGCTTTAATAAGACAAGCAGTGCTGTCCTCTGAACCGGTTGAGTGGCCCAGAGGGGTCCAGTGATCTAAATCACCGCCTCCGGTCCACTTTATTATTCTTCTGCTGTTATTTTACCAGGTAAGTATGGTAAGAGCACATCATTTACAGCAACAACCTGGGAGCACTTATGCTTTTCGGTCTTGCTCCCGGACAGATGGACAGGTCTTTTCACCTGGATGTCTTTTCAGTTACTATCCAAAAGCTCTGGACCACTAGGTTAGCCTGCTGTGTCCCCAACAATGCATATAAATATCTGCAGAATGGGTCTGATTCCAGCCCTCTGCTGTTTTAGCACATTGTCTCCTGTCTTTCTCTTCCTTAAATAAAACAGGAAAATTTACCACAAAAAATATACGTTTGAAACACTTGTCTTTTCCCAATTCTAACCACATACTTGAGTTAGACTGTGCTATAACAAGAGGTTTTTGTTGTGTTTGTGGATCCAGATGCAGATGAGTGTGGCTCCCAGCCCTGTCAAAATGGAGGCGAGTGTAAAGACCAGGTGAATGGATACAGTTGCTCCTGTCCTGCTGCCTTCACTGGGATGCACTGTGAGACAGGTGAGGACTGTGAGACAGGTGAGGACTGTGAGACAGGTGAGGACTGTGAGACAGGTGAGGACTGTGAGACAGGTGAGGACTATAAAACAGATGAGGACTGTGAGACTGGTGAGGACTAAAACAGACGAGGACTGTGAGACAGGTGAGGACTGTGAAACAGTTGAGGACTGTAAGACAGGTGAGGACTGTGAGAAAGATAAAGACTGTGGGACGGATGAGGACTGTGGGACGGATGAGGACTGTGGGACGGATGAGGACTGTGGGACGGATGAGGACTGTTAGACTGATGAAGACTGTGTGATAGGTTAGCAGTGTGAGACAGGTGAAGATTGTGAGACGGATGATGAATGTGTGACAGGTTAGCGGCGTGAAACAGATGAGGAATGTGAGACAGGATAGCGGTGTGAGATGGATGAGGACTGTGAGACAGGTTAGCAGTGAGACAGCTGAGCCACCTAATAAACCCTAATATCCCTGTGTTCCCCATATAGTGTTCCCATTGGGTCTCTGCTCACAGGATGAGTGCACTCTAACGTTGCCAGTAAATGAACACAACAACGTCTATGAGGAGTATGGTGTCGTTTGGGACAGGCAGTGATTCTGCCAGGCGGGCCATTCCTCTGGTTTAACTTCCCCTCATGTTAGAGGAAAAATGGTTTATGATAGAAAATGTTTACATAGGCGGCCGCCGGCTCTGCTCTCTCCTCTCTCCTTGGCTTCCTGTAATATAACATTTTTCCAACTGTGACAGGAGACGCAAACTGAAACCTGACCAACGTCTCTCTGAAAGAGTGAAATTTTGAGTCTCAAACTGTACCCTTTTCCCAGTATAGTGCTTCGGGCCTTGGTCTAAAGTAGTACACTATGGAAGGAATAGGGTGCCGTTTGGCAGGCATCATTATGTGGCTAGGAGCTCCGTTACAGGCTGACATGGTGTGCCTGTTGAAAGGTTTTCAGAGGCTCAACGTCGGTGAGGTTGGCTAATGGCTCACTGGCCTGAGAGAGCTGAGAACAGAGGCCTGGTTTCAGAGACCCGGGTTCTGTCTTCATGGTCCTGTGTTCAGAGCCCTGGGTTCTGGCTTCAGAGACCTGGATTCAGAGACCCGGGTTCTGTCTTCAGGGTCATGGGTTAGAAGCCCAGGTTCTGGCTTCAGGGTCTTGGATTCAGACATCCGTATTCAGGGTTCAGGGCTCTCGGTTCTGGTTCAACAAAATACCGGACTCCTTGTGACTCTTATAGAACCTCCATGAGGTTCCCCTGCACAGAGTTAACCTGTTTGTGTAACATGGCTGTGGTGCAGTAATAATATTATGTTTGGAATACGTGATGTAATTCACACGCGTGTTGTTTGTCTTTCCTCCCTGTAGTGTTGGCGGTGGTCCAGGTGAATTCATCATTGACTCCACCAACTGAAAATCACACAGGTAAAACGTCATTACATTTTCTATTGCTAATTTGTTTGGTTTATTATACTCAAGTGGCTGTGCGTGCTCTTTAAGGACGGTTCCTGCCGGTTTGCTGTTTGTACACAATGTATTACCCTGGGTCAGTAGTTCTCAAAACATTCCTGGAAACCGAGGCTATGAGTCTGACATATTCCAGACCCAGCACACCTGAATCAACTAGACTTCTAGTAGATTGGCCTTAAGTTGATCTTATTCATCTGTGTCCTTGTAACCAACTCTCTTTGTCGTATATCTGGCAGTGTCCTGTGAAGGGCAGGGTTGTGAGAGCCATCAGATCTGTGAAAACACTGACCTTGATGTTTACAACTGCACCTGCGCCCAGGGTTTCTACGGCAACAACTGTGAAGGTGAGGCTCAGACAGACACTGGGTACAGATGGGAAGACTGTTAGACCGCTGCTAGCACTGCTATGCTGTCCCACAGGGAAGGGCTTCAGACTGCTGTTATGCTGTCCCACAGGAAAGTGTCTCAGATTGCTGCTATGCTATCCCACAGTGAAGTGGCTCAGACCACTTCAAGCGCTGGTATGCTATCACACAGGGAAGTGGCTCAGACCACTGCTAGCGCTGCTGTGCTGTCCCACAGGGAAGTGGGTCAGATCGCTGCTAGCGCTGCTATGCTATCATACGGGGAAGTGGGTCATATTGCTGCTATGCTAACACACAGGGAAGTGGGTCAGATCGCTGCTATGCTAACACACAGGGAAGTGGGTCAGATCGCTCCTATGCTAACACACAGGGAAGTGGGTCAGATCGCTGCTATGCTAACACAGGGAAGTGAGTCAGATCGCTGCTATTCTAACACACAGGGAAGTGAGTCAGATCGCTGCTAGCGCTACTACGCTAACGCACAGGGAATTGGGTCAGACCGCTGCTAGCACTTCTACGTCTCTGCCTTGATCATGGATAATGTTAAATAACCCTCCACAAACAAAGTCTCCTGAACAACACAGTTTACTACCAAATCCCGGGGACAAACAGCCGCTCCATGTTGAGAATAATTGCTTTGTGGCCCGTTTTATGACATTACCATCAAGAGGAAGTGCTGCTCAGTCCAGACTTGAAAGAACCTCTGTGGTGTTGATGTGCTGAAACTGATGGTTGAGGTTCACAAAGGTAGTTCCAGCTGACAAAAAGGCTAGGGTAACATGCCTAGAAGAACAGCAAAGTGGCACAGAACTCTGGCTGAGTCCCAAATAACACCCTAGTACCTATATAGGGTTTTAAATACACTGAATATGGAATATAGAGAAATTTGTTCCTGCAGCTGTTGTTTGTTCCCCTCACACCAGCTTGCTGTCTGTCTGTTTCTTACTTTAACTTGCTGTCTGTGTCCCCGCTCCAGCCTGCTGTCTGTTCCTCAGTACAGCCTCCTGTCTGTTCCTCAGTACAGCCAGCTGTCTGTTCATCAGTACAGCCTTCTGTCTGTTCTCCAGTACAGCCTGCTGTCTGTTCTCCAGTACAGCCTGCTGTCTGTTCCTCAGTACAGCCTGCTGTCTGTTCCCTCGCTCCAGCCTGCTGTCTGTTCTCCAGTACAGCCTGCTGTCTGTTCCCCAGTACAGCCTGCTGTCTGTTCCCCAGTACAGCCTGCTGTCTGTTCCCCAGTACAGCCTGCTGTCTGTTCCCCAGTACAGCCTGCTGTCTGTTCCCCAGTACAGCCTGCTGTCTGTTCCCCAGTACAGCCTGCTGTCTGTTCCCCAGTACAGCCTGCTGTCTGTTCCCCAGTAC
>JACXGJ010018149.1:0-10607 GCA_016801105.1 Esox niger
TGGCCCGGCGGGGGGGCCTCCGTGGACCGGCGGGGGGGCCTCCGTGGACCGGCGGGGGGGCCTCCGTGGACCGGCGGGGGGGGCTCCGTGGACCGGCGGGGGGGCTCCGTGGACCGATGGGGGGGCCTCCGTGGACCGATGGGGGGGCCTCCGTGGACCGATGGGGGGGCCTCCGTGGACCGATGGGGGGGCTCGACTGTAATGTCATTAATGACAGGGCCAGTGCATTTAACGCAAGACACGCATGCAAATTATGAAAACAGTGTGGTAGAAACACGAATAAGAATATCAGATGTCTGTTGTCTCAGTTGGTGTCAGCCATGTCTACTGACTGAAACAGTGTCATTATCCCCCATAAATCCTAGGGGCATGCTATTGGTTGTTTTCTCATTTCACCATTCGTTTATTCAATAAGGATTTTCTGAGTGGCTTCAGAGAAGGCCTGTGTTTGGTTCGGTCTTACTCTGGCTAGGCATTTTTGACAGCTGTGTAAATCTCATCTGGATGGTGACAACTGTCAACAAATTCTTTCCTTATATTTAGCCAGTACCGATGGAAAGGTGAACTTTAAAACCCATGACTGACACTGATCACATAAAATGCATGTGGCGTGTGCCACAATCTATTGGGGCCTGTCAATTTTGTGTTTTTTGCTGTGACAGAACATTTTTCACAGACAGTAGATAAACGTTTTCAGGGTTTCACAAAGTGCTTTCAAACCGAATTACAGTGGGTGGACACCAATATAACCATGGGATCCTGCATGCAGAGAGACAGTCCAGCAGTACAAGACATTTGTGAAATTACAGAAATTGCTGATATTTGTTGTTATTTCTTTTATTTTTTTACTTGGCTATCCTATTTTTAAAGCTAGCAAATGGTTTGCTCCATGCAGTCCAGCCTCTGTAGTTCTGCCAGTGAAGTAATCTGTGGTTGGCAAAGGCTGACACATCCACAGGGGCAGACGCTGACACATCCACAGGGGCAGACGCTGACACATCCACAGGGGCAGACGCTGACACATCCACAGGGGCAGACGCTGACACATCCACAGGGGCAGACGCTGACACATCCACGGGGCAGACGCTGACACATCCACGGGGCAGACGCTGACACATCCACAGGGGCAGAGGCTGACACATCCACAGGGGCAGAGGCTGACACATCCACACCTGCCTCCAGGGGTGTTTTCCTGATTTGTCTGACAGTGGCTATTTTTTGTTTTTTCATTTTGGAGTATTCTTATGTCATTCACTGTAGAGGTTTTCCCTGAGAGTGTTTGTGAGTGTAGGGCTTCAATTGGCTTCCTTGACATTGATCTATCTTTGGTTCTCAAGCTGACAGACTCTAATAGCACACTGCGAAGGCAAATGCAGAATCTTGAATCAAGACCAGATGATGATGATTGTTCTGTGGGTGTCGAACTTTTAATTTATTATATTTGACAGGAAAAATGTCTAGTAAAGAAATTGGAGTTGCAGTTGAATGTTTCATTATAGTCTCTCCCTGTCTCTTTCTTCCCCTTGATGTCTGTCTCCTGCTCCCCTTCCTTTTACTCCACCAACTCTCTGACCTTCTGTCTCTGTGTTAAGGGGTTTTCTTGGTGTGTTTGTTATGGAAAGGGCATTGAACCTCAGCTGTCCCTTTGACCTGCAGCGATGCATAAAGTCACATAAAGTTGCTCTGATGTGTGGTGGTGTACTGCAGTTGGTTAGACAAACAGACAGTCATACTCCAGCAGGTCAGACAGACAGTCATTCCCCAGCAGTTCAGACAGACAGACATTCCCCAGCAGGTCAGACAGACAGACAGTCATACTCCAGTTGGTCAGACAGACAGACAGTCATACTCCAGTTGATCAGACAGACAGTCATACTCCAGTTGGTCAGACAGACAGTCATACCCCAGCAGGTCAGACAGACAGTCATTCCCCAGCAGGTCAGACAGACAGACAGTCATACTCCAGCAGGTCAGACAGACAGACAGTCATACTCCAGTTGGTCAGACAGACAGACAGTCATACTCCAGCTGGTCAGACAGACAGTCATTCCCCAGCAGGTCAGACAGACAGACAGTCATACTCCAGTTGGTCAGACAGACAGACAGTCATACTCCAGTTGATCAGACAGACAGACAGTCATACTCCAGCTGGTCAGACAGACAGACATACTCCAGCAGGTCAGACAGACAGACAGACATACTCCAGCAGGTCAGACAGACAGACAGTCATACTTCAGCAAGTAAGACAGACAGACAGTCATACTTCAGCATGTCAGACAGTCATACTCCAGCAGGTCAGACAGACCGACAGTCATACTCCAGCAGGTCAGACAGACAGACAGACAGACAGACATACTCCAGCAGGTCAGGCAGACAGACAGACATACTCCAGTTGGTCAGACAGACAGACAGTCATACTCCAGTTGATCAGACAGACAGACAGTCATTCCCCAGCAGGTCAGACAGACGGACAGTCGTACTCCAGTTGGTCAGACAGACAGACAGTCATACTCCAGCTGGTCAGACATACAGTCATTCCCCAGCAGGTCAGACAGACAGACAGTCATACTCCAGTTGGTCAGACAGACAGACAGTCATACTCCAGTTGATCAGACAGACAGTCATACTCCAGTTGATCAGACAGACAGTCATACTCCAGCTGGTCAGACAGACAGACAGTCATACTTCAGCAGGTCAGACAGACAGTCATACTTCAGCAGGTCAGACAGACAGACAGTCATACTTCAGCAAGTCAGACAGACAGACAGTCATACTTCAGCATGTCAGACAGTCATACTCCAGCAGGTCAGACAGACCGACAGTCATACTCCAGTTGGTCAGACAGACAGACAGACAGACAGACAGACAGACAGACAGACAGACATACTCCAGCAGGTCAGACAGACCGACAGTCATACTCCAGTTGGTCAGACAGACAGACAGACAGACAGACAGACAGACATACTCCAGCAGGACAGACAGACAGTCATACTCCTGCAGGTCAGACAGACAGACAGACAGACAGACATACTCCAGCAGGTCAGGCAGACAGACAGACATACTCCAGCAGGTCAGGCAGACAGACATTCGCCTGGCCGTCAGACGCACAGTACTCTATGTCAGATAAAAGCATTCAGTGCAGATAAAGTGCTGTCTGATGTTTACACTGATCTTGATGTCCAATGTGTGAGTTTTGTGTGCTTCATCTTTTACTTGTGGCAGTTCTGCAAACCAGACATGAATTAATGATGATTGGGATCGTCAGGCACGGCGATCCATTATTTTGTGTGAAATTGCTCAGACTAAACACATCACGAGGTGTCTTATTGTTTGATGATCTGGTTGCATCGTTGCAGACTCCCAGAAAGGGGCTACTGGAGGGTCTAATCATCGCCTACACCCTCAGTCATCTCCCCCTCAGCTGCTGGACACCTGCTAATGGCTGGCCGAGAACGGGGGGTTAAGGGGACCATTTGGGATTCAGCCTGTGTCTTTCTGAGGAGCTCAACTGCTCTGTGGAAAACCTGGCTGGAGCATGGTCTTTTCTGTCCAGCGGAGGGCTAACATGTAGTGCTGGAGTGAGGAGATTACTGTGCTAGTCAGGGCAAATTTCACAGCCACCAGGTCCCGGGGAATGACAGACGGAAGATATGTCGAGCAGAGGGGAGGGTATTTCATTACTTCTCTCATATAACGAGAAGGACCCAGGAGGAAGCTTGAGCAGAAATACTTAGGAACTAGGAGAACGGTTCACCCACGCTCCATGTTGGTGGAATAATAGTGAAATTACCCGATAGTTCCTGGAGTTATTCTTTTGCTGTTATAGTTATTGTGCTTTTTCCAACTATCTTGTGGAAATCACCATTTGTTTTCATGGTAGAACCTGTTCTACCTTGTCATAGCTTTTAAATAACATCTGCTCTGTTATTCCTGCCCCCAATGGTAACGAACAAAACTCCACTTTCAGAACTGGCCTGAAGATGTTAATGGCAGCATAGTAATATGGCCTAGCTCATTGGTAAATGACTTAATAACTGTAAGGATTCTGGCCTTAGAGGCATTGGTGAAGTCGTCTGTATTATCCTGAGAGCTTGGCACTTGAACCCAATTGCTTCTGTGAACAATCAATTCCATCAACAGAGGCATAGGCCGGATGTCTGTGCACGGCATCTGACACAAGCGCATCTGCCTAAGAAAGCATTTCTATATGAAGTATTTATGGAGCGTTTATCCACTGTGCTGTCGATCACCACTTCCTCCGGTTTTTGTCTCTGTATTTGTGGAGCTCGAGGGCCAACCTAGATGAAACAGAAATGAGCCTGTTGAGTCTGCTGTTCATTCTGCGCCATATTTGATGTCTCTTACACAGTGCTTCAATGAGGAATGAGGGGAAATGTGTGCCCATACGTATGCTGTGGATGGCTTATATTTTAGACTATTAATATGCTCTAATAAGCATAATGAGTTACGTAATAAATACAGATGTGTAATTTTGATTTCTCATCTTTCTAGACCTGGAATAATGTTCCAGTCAGGTGTTGCTAAATAGGAACACATGAATGTCTTCTCGTGGACAAGACGCCTGCCGTCACTTTTAATGTGACTTGAGCAACAATGTAGGGGGGGACTCCAAAAGGCCCAACTTGCTATTTGTCCTTGAAGATGTTCTCCCGGAACCGCTTCAATGGACAACACGGAACAGGAGCCACTAAGGAGAAGGTTCGCAAAAAAAGGGCCCCGAACCCGAAGGTGGCCCTGGTCATCCGGGGGAAGATCCACCGCTTGCTTCAAGGGTCCAGCCAGGATCAGCCCCCCCCAGAAACATACTCCTCCGGGATTGAGGAGGAGGGAGGAGGGGAGAGGCAGGTGGAGAAAAGGGAGGCCTCGGATATTTTTGCAAAATGTCGGCCCAGAGAGGAAGCTTGCTCCTCAAGGTTCCCCAATGGGAAGGGGCATGGAGGGCCTTCGGGGGCACCCTGTGTTGGAGAGGTGGAGCTGAACAGAGAAGGTTGTGTCAGAATCCCTTGCACTCTACAGAACAACTGTGGCAGCAGCAGCCAGTCACAGAGGAAGCGGAGTTGTGCTTTTCCAGATGGCACCAGGACCGTGCCAGAACACAGACACAGAACACCCAAACACCAGAAATGGATTATTCCTCCAGGGATCCGAACAATCCCAGAACGAAGAAGAGAATCCCAGTACCGGATGAGCCCAAACATGAATGGTTCGGGTTTCGCAGGAGCAGCTGGAAGTAGGGCTGAATTTGCTTGGTCGCGTGCAGAACCAAAGAGACCTGTTTCCATGGGTGACTATCTGGATTACAACTTCAACAGAACTCGACATGACACTTTGTTGGAGGAGGATGAGGAAGAAGATGAAGAGGAGGAGGAATCTAGCGCCATCATTGAACACATCCTGAAGGAGCTAAAAGGGATCAACAAGATCCAGGAGGAGATCTCTGACCTGCGGGATTACCTGTCGTCTGTACGAGGCTCGGTAGAGGAGGTCTCTTCCTGTGTGGATGCCGTGCTTTTAGAGATAGAGGGCATTCGCTCTGGAAATAAGTCCAGCTGTGGTCCAGGGGATAGGGCTTGGTCGGGGGCAGCAGGGGGCAGTGACGAGTCCTCTTTCATCCCTCGCCAGAGACCTGTCAGTGCTTATGGCAGTTTGGGCCGGCAGGTGGCGCCATCAGATTCCAACATCTGCCGACCTTTCGGTGAACGCCACAGCATCCACGGTGCACCGGCGCAGTTCCAGCTTCCGACGTTAGAAGAAAGGTCTGCCACGGGCTCGCCGGGCACTGAGTCGGTGGAGCCTGATGGCTTGGAGGAGGAGGAGGAGGATGAGCCAGAAGACACGTCGGAACACAGCTCCGACATCCCCGAACCCACTGTGGTCAGGAAACTGAATTTCAGCTACCTGGAGCGTCAGGACGGCCAGGACTGCCACAGCATTAGCTCCCTATCCTCGGGACACAGTCCTGACTTAGAGTCTGACCGCGAGAGGCCCTCGTCCAGCCATGGTGCTGTTTGTGGTGGCGCTAGTGGTGGGGTTAGGGCTGGTAGGATGGGGGTTTGGGGTGGTGCTGGCCAACAGCATTGTGGCACGGCCGAGGCTAGGTGGCAGGAAGTCTGTTACTCCAGACAAGGGAGTCATGAAGAACAGGAGAGAGTAGCGCCGCCCTGCTTTGAAGGGGCTGCAAGCTGGGATGGATGCAGGGCCTTGGGGGGGCATGTTACCAGTACCCTGGGACAGACCTCCACAGAAAGCTCAGAACGCCTCTCCATCCGCTCCTCCGGACGGCACTACAACTCCCCAGCCAGCACCTCCAGCCGTGAGGAGTGGCACTCCCATAGACGACGCCCCCAACCGCAGCCAGGGACTCAGGATTTTATTGATGCCTTCCCAGAGAGCCCGAGCCTAGGTTACGAGTGTCCTGCTGATTGCTCCTTCCCCCAGAGTTCTGGTTATCACTCAATGGAAGGACATCCTGTGAAAGTAGAGAACTATGGCTACACAGGTCACCTCATCACATCCGCCTGCGAAGTCGATGGTTACCCGAAAACCTTTTCTGACTATCAGCATGGCATGCTTGAAGAGTCTACAGAGGGAACCTGTACCTGGACTGAGAACTCCTTACTGAGCTACCCCACTGCGGCTGAAACTGACATGCCATTGGTTAGTGGGGATTTACCTGACATGCCATTCGATGAAAGTTTTATTGCCGATCTGGATGGCCGCCTCCCTCGCCCTAACAGCGCAGAATTCCAAAATGTGGGTTTTAACGTGAAGCGGATCGGTCGCGCAGTGTTGGATTTCAGCTCTGCCCTGCGTGGGGCTCTGCGCAAGCTGGAAGGATCTGGAACCGCTCAGAGTCCCGGGGATGAGGGCGAGATTGGGCTGCCCACGGACCTCTTTGTTCAGCATCAAACCGAAGACGTACCCAGTGCAGATTTGTCCCAAGAGGATGGGTTGATGGACACAGGGGCCAGGGACGATACAGAGGGATTAACCCAGACCAGCTTCCTCTCCTCTGCTCTATCGGACCCCAGTGAACCCCTGCCAGAAGAGGTCAGCGACAGCCTCCCACAGGACCAAGTTGCCCCTTGCCACCCCCTTCCTGTGTCCCTCCCCGGAGGGGACGTTTCCCACTTAGGCCCGGACCTCTCGTCCCCAATCCCGGAAGCTATCCTCTCTCCCCGTGTAGAAGCAGAGTTCGGACGAGTGTCTCCCCCTCCTCAGGCCCCAGCCGACGCTCCCACTCTCTCTCTTTCGCAATGCACCACTGCAGACTCCCTTTCGTTTTCCTTCTCGGCCGAGGAGCCGGCACCCCAAGAGACGCGTGGAGATGAGCCCTGTCCACCACTGCCGGGGACAGACACGGTAGTCCCAGATAGCCTCGGATCCCCCCGGGGCGAGGCAGTGGACGAGGCAGAGGCAGGGGGAGCAGAGGAGCATTCCCCGGAGATGAGCCAGAGGGATGTACGGAGGTTGAAGTGCCTGAGGACATTTCAGCAGATAATGCGGGAAAAGAGAGAGACGCGGCGCCAGCTCACCAGTACGACAATGTCCAGTTTTGACGAGGTCGACTTCGTCCCAGGTAGCTATCACCAACCGGTCATCCGTGTCATTCATCCCGAACTGTTAGTCATCCACCCCTTTCTGGAACAAAAACACTCGTTCCTCATGAGATTATTTTTTTCTTAGCATGGAACTTTTTTACTCTTAAACATGTGCATACTGGTATTTTTGCGTGAGCATCTATTATTTTTTTGTTTTCAAAATCCTCCTCTTCCTTTACTGTATGGGTTTTAGTTTCTTCAGGCCAAAGCATGAGTCAGACTCTGCATTTTTCTATTTGAGATTAGTTCTTACTCTACAGTGATCTTTTCTTTTTATGTTTCCTCATATTTCTACCTTCTACCCAGAATCTCGTGTTTTTTTCTGTGTTGTGTCTGTGCTCCAAACTATTCTCTTTTTTGGGGGGGGGGACTTGAGTTGAAGCTACAAACAAACCTTAGATCTTCGTTCTACCTATAATGATCAAAGACCGTAAGTCTCTTTTATGTCTGGGATACAATACCGATCCCTTAAATACTGCATATCTCCAATATGAATCTTCAACAGTGGAAATTGGCATAATATGCTGTTACTTGCGTTAATATCCAGAGCTCATCCTCGGCAGTATGTATTATTTGATACCAGGAATTAAGCTTCCAATGACATCCAAAGAACTTCCAGTTGTATTTCACATTCACACGCTGTTCTATTAACTCGGAGGGTGGGCTTTTCTTATCATATCTGGTGTTGAAACACTTATAGATTGTCTATAAGTATTTGCTGATTTTGTAGTAATACACCACCTACCACAGGCACCCGTTCTGTCAGAGATGTGGCAGTTACAGCCATTTACAGGATTAGAAACATTAATTATCTCCTCTGAAAGCCCAGCTGACATTAATAGGAGGAAGAAGGGAAATATTAAGACTCATTTTCATGATGAATTATACATGTTAATGAATCATTCATGACCTCAGTCCACATCAGTCCCAGTGAGACCCTAGGCGTTTTGGAGTGCTGAGGCAAAAGTAGCCGTTTGGAGATGGAAACTGACTAGGGAAGTCGCTGGGAAGCGCTTTTGCAGCAATGTCGTCGTGTTTTTCTTTTGTAATTTTGAATTAAGCACATCCCTATTCCCTATATTATACTTGAGTCTGTGTGTTAAATATTATCTGTTAGTGAAATCACCCTTACAGATTACGCCCGGAGTGTCACGGTAGGCGGTGCAGTAGGCTGATTGTATCTGATTCACTATTGAACTCCAAAAATAATGAATAATAAAAAAAAAAATTGATGTCTGGATATTATGTTACTATAACCAAGTCTTAAATATTTGATTTTGTTTTCTTGCAATTACCTGCAACATCACCCTCCCAGGATTAATTATGGATTCCACGTGTCATTGGTGTAGATTCTAAATCACCTTGGTATAGACTCCACGTGTCCTTGGTATAGATTCTACATCTCCTTGGTGTAGATTCTACATCACCTTGGTATAGACTCCACATGTCCTTGGTGTAGATTCTACATCACCTTGGTATAGACTCCACGTGTCCTTGGTATAGATTCTACATCTCCTTGGTGTAGATTCTAAATCACCTTGGTATAGAATCCACGTGTCCTTGATATAGATTCTACATCTCCTTGGTGTAGATTCTACATCACCTTGGTATAGACTCCACGTGTCCTTGGTATAGATTCTACATCTCCTTGGTGTAGATTCTACATCTCCTTGGTGTAGATTCTACATCTCCTTGGTGTAGATTCTACATCTCCTTGGTATTGACTCCACATGTCCTTGGTATAGATTCTACATCTCCTTGGTATAGATTCTACATCTCCTTGGTATTGACTCCACATGTCCTTGGTATAGATTCTACATCTCCTTGGTACAAATTCTACATCTCCTTGGTATAGATTCTACATAATGAATTATTTTGACAAAATTCCCTGTAATTGACAATTCTTTTTTTGTCTGTCTTTTTCTATCCCTGTTTTCTTCTCCTCTCACTCTGTTTCAGATGGAAGTCGAGATGAAGATCAGGTCACTTTTTGCTGTTTAAAAGTATTTTCTGATGTATCTACATGCATTTCTCTGATAACTGATCTGAGTCATTAGCTTGTTGGTCAGCCATATACCCAAGTGGCCTTTTAATATGATGTCACACCCCCACTATTGCTTCCGTTGGTTCGATTCCTGGTGTCGATCTGATCCTCAATAATGTGATGTTAATAATGTGCTATTGGACTGTTGTGGTTTGCTTCGGCAAGTAGTTTGAAACTGAGCCACGATTATGGCGTTTATTAACCTCAAGCATGGCCAGGTACCGCTAGGTTTCACTAGCAGTAAGGGCCTTGAAAGTGTGTTAAAGCAGCGGCGGCAGCGGTTGAAACACTTGGAAGTGTTGTAGAAGAGTCAGCTTGTCAAGAAAGGTCAAAGAGAGGCCTGCGTGGGGGTCACTGTAGGCCCGGAGATGCAGATACTTACTTTCAGAGTTTTCAGCAGGAAAATTACAACTGACGGGAAATGTGACTTGCTGGACTTGGGTATTTGAATGAGTATTTTGTGCATGGGCTGATACGTTTCGGGAAACATGGACCTCATCAGGTTTTATTGGTTTGTTTTGTGTCTATATACTGGCAACCTGATTTAGTCATGGGCCAATGTTTGGTAGAGTGGATGGTCTTAAATAGTGGTATTCTGTCATTGATCCTGCAGTTTGTTTGTTTAGCAATGGCCATCCTCTTCAGCATGCTTCACTTGAACTCAACCATCCCAGCCCAACCTTCCTGTCTTTCTCTCTGTTGCACTCTCACTCTAATCTCCTTTATCTCTCTCTCTCTTTGATTCTTCCATGACATTGTGTGTATTTGTGTGATTATCATAGCTTCAATGTCTGTGGCTAAGTGTCTAAACTCTGACCTCTGTGATAGGGGAGAGACGGAGATGGGGACCCCAGCAAGCACCCGTGGGCCAAGCCAGGGTCAGTGACAGCGTGTGTGTGTGTGTGTGTGTGTGTGTGTGTGTGTGTGTGTGTGTGTGTGTG
>JACXGJ010018150.1:0-10488 GCA_016801105.1 Esox niger
AGAGGATTACCAGAAAGCAATGGGACGGCACAGATACAGAATCACTCCATCTGAGAGGATTACCAGAAAGCAATGGGACGGCACAGATACAGAATCACTCCATCTGAGAGGATTACCAGAAAGCAATGGGACGGCACAGATACAGAATCACTCCATCTGAGAGGATTACCAGAAAGCAATGGGACGGCAAGAATAATACCACATTTAATTTATATAGCGTTTTTCAAGGACCCTAAGATGCTTTACAAAATTAACACGGATCAGAAAAAAACAAAAGAATACCATGAGAATACAATGAAAATATCTCCTTCCTTCTGTGTTTCAACAAGAACGTCATCGGAAATTAAGAAACCTCAAAGTACTGTGCTAATTGCACTTGTGAATGATTATTGGGTGGTGGGGGAGGCTGAATGTCTGCATTCCTGTGAACGTTCATGAGGGCGGGAGCCAATGACTCCTCTATCCGGATGCACTCAGCCTCAGCCCAGAGTTCAACAATGCCGTTTGCTCCCATTGTACCCGTTGATTAGGTCAATTGTTTGGCTCATATAATTTTTGGAAATTGTACGGCAGACCTACACGTTTTTTTCTGCCATGGCGTCCACCCAACTACCCGTGACAGAGTGCATGTGAGTTATGGCTCGGCACTACCCGTTTAGGGGCCTGCGGTCTACTGTACAATGGATGTGCATTGCATCATGGGCCCGGATGAAACCGGGCCGGCAGGTTTAGCAGGCGCTTAGAGCTTCAGACCAGTAACCAAAATATCGCTAGAAGATTTCGAAAAGCCGGCGTGGCGAAAAAACTGTAATTTTCTCCTTGAGCAAGGCGGAAAACATTAGCATTAATATTTAAAGTCATTTATCTGACACTCTTATTCAGAGTGACTTACAGAAAGGTAAAAAAGCATGTTTTACCCTGTATTACTGTCTCCACAACAGCGTTTGTCAAACCAGGGATCCATTGGAAAGTTGCCTGTGATTCGAATCTTGTGGTTTATGGTTTACATTGCAAACCTGTGAATTCTACATTACTGAGAGAAAACAGTGTTGTGTTTTCTGTTCTTTTCCGAAGTCATTACAACCGGGCTGACAGTAATGGGGGAGATTCAATTAACCATTTAAACCATAAAATCATAAAAATCAGGGAACCACTATAAAATGTTATCGTCCGTCAGATTTGCGGGACTTGGTTTTGAACCAATGACACAAACAGGACAACAGGAATAGACAGGCTTAGGGTTAGACCGAAAAAAAAGGCCATGCTAAAAACATTCATAGAAATGTGTGTTACACATGAAGTGTTTCCGTTTCATTTACAAATCACTTTTTTCAGATTTTTGCTCTAATTTTGTATTTTATTGTATTTTTCTAATTCAGCGGGGTTGTCCGTTCTAGTCTCAGGCCAGACTGTAGTTGTCATATAGGATACATTTCCCCAATCACATGTGGGAGCTCCTGCTCTACCAACCAACATTCTCTCCGGTTTGGCCTCCTGTTCTAGGGACTCCGACTCGTTGTATTTGCCTGTTGGGGGTTATTATCACTCTGATACCGAATCCGGTTTTAAATGTAGATGTTCACAATATTAGGGAATGGGAGCGGACGGGCATCAGCAGCGCCTTTAGCGAATGCTAGACAAATGGGATTTGCAAACACCTCACTCAAGTATTTTCTGCATTGCCGGTCTGTTGGTCGCAGACCCTTTTTGACAGGGGTTATTCCACCATTCTTCTTTCTGAATTGATGTGTAATTTGTATGATATTATGCTGTGCAGAGGCGGAGATGGCTGGCCTTAAGCTCGCCAGCTGCTAGGTATACTCATTCATTATTTTCGCACCAGTGACAACGTGTAACTATTACATCGATCTTACGACGAACAACTCAATTGACGCTGCCTCTGTGAAGCCGATGTTTCGGTCAATGATCCTCGCGGCATTTTTCATTTTCTAGTGATAATTTCAACGATTCCAGCATTTCAGCGGGTTATTGTCTCCTGCAAGCATTTCACCGCTCGGACAAGTGGACGCTGTTGGAAAGCGGTTCAGGGGACGGCGTGTGTATTTGAAAAGTAACGTGCGACTCAAATGTCGTCCTATTCTCCATATGTCTCTGTTCAGCGGTAGTGCTCTTTTCTGTGTGTGGGATGTCATTTGGGACTCATGCAGGCTTTCAGGGTGGTACAGGATAGACACAAGTAGACAGAGGGACCAAAGAGCAGCAGTGAACATTTTATAGGAGAATGGAGGTTCACAATATATATACAAGACACTGCAATACCTCTCTTTCATTATTTTTTACACTGCGCCTAGTCTCCTTGACCTTACTCTCTCTATTTTCCTCTCTCTCGCCCACCCTTTCTCTTTCCTCAGCTCCTCTCTTTCTATTGATCCGCCTCTCTCCCCTTCCTTCCTTCCCTGTCTCTCTATCTCTTTTTATTCCTCTCAATTCAAAAGGGTGCTATTGTCATGGGAAATATGTGTTTACATTTCCAAAGCCAGTGGAAAGTATGAAAAGTAAAACTTCAAATCATTAAAAAATGAAAAATAATCTAAAATTCTGAATAAATATTTCACTCAAATTTCAAAGTGTAGAGACATTTACAATTTCTATTATTAGGTTGCTTTTTCTAGTATTGTATCAAGATGGAAATGGTGTGATAAGCAGGAGAGGCTAAACCAACAGATCAATATTGTTTATGTTTACAGTGTTTTTTTGTGTCGCCGTGGTGGCACAAAACGCATGACCGATCTTGCAGATGGAATAGTCTGTTGCTGTGTTTCCTCTGCCAGATATGGGGTTATATCCATTTTTGGTTTGGAAACTTTGAACATGAGCGGTGTGTGTGATGGAGAAATCCGCCCTGCCCTGTGTCCACCTCTGCATGTTCTTCTCTGAACTGGGCTAAATGTGTGTGCTACGTGTGTGTGCTACGTGTGTGTGCTACGTGTGTGTGCTACGTGGACTGCAGCCCATCGTAAGGCGTCCTCGCTCTACCATGCCTCTAAATGTAGCTGTTCATATTGGAAATAGAGGGGCTCTCCAGCACTGAAGTCGACTTCAAACTCAAGTGACTGGATGATTGCTGAAGTATGAGATGATTTGCATAACCTCTGAATTAACCGGGCAGTGATTGGCTGGGGGGAGGTTTGTAGACGGGACTATTTCTCATGTTTACTTTTATCTTGTTTCAGCAAGCATTTGCTTCTCTGGGCATATAAAAATAAAATAAAAACCCAAGGTTTATTAACTCACAACCTGACGATGTGATTAATTGGAGCAATACGATGTAAGTGTTTTTTTGTTGTTTTTGCTGTGTTCGTTGCTCATTTTCTTGGCACAATGAGCACTGCAGTAAATGCAAATGAGATCCATCATTGGATATTAAAAGGCTTCCATTCATTCATGCTAACTGAAAATAGTAAAAACAATTCACAATGAGAATTCTTTACAATAAATATTGTGGGTAGTTTAAATCATGTACAGCTTGGTAGAATTGTATGTCTGCCTGCTTGTAATGACACTGAAGTATCTCTCTGATCCAGAGGAAGTGATAGGACTGGAGAAACACTGGAGACCTCATAGATTCTCCCACTGTAGAGATCTAAATAGAATGACACCTCCGTCTTCTCTCTGACTCCCTTCCGGCATCTCTGTCAATGACTCCTGTTCTCTGAATGACCCCTCCTCTCCTCAATGATCCTGACCCGGTCAGTTCTGACCCGGCCCGGCCCGTGTCCCATTATCCCCCCCCTCCCCCCTCCATCCCCAGCTCAGCTCCCCCAATCCCATCCCATGGCCAGTGAAGTGCCCTTTATTGAGTCTGACTCAGAGTGCCTAGCAGAGCTGCCTCGTGTTAAAATATTAAGAGGCTGTAATCCCTGGACGTCCGCCTCACCAGTCTGTTCTGAGATGAAAACACACAGGCCTGACCACCGCCTCGCTCTATCTCTCCATCCTCTGTCTCGTCCCACTGACTGCTGCCATGCCAACAGCACGACATACACACACGCGCACGCACGTTCATCCTTTTTTTCATGGTTCTGGTAATTCTGGCCTGTGTGTGTGTGTGTGTGTTGTGAGCTCATCTTCTAAAAATAAAGGGAGTCTTCATGTTCCCAAGATGCAGTGCAGCGGCTCCTCAGTCTGAGTGGGTTGAACAGCGGTGCCTCATGGTGGCGCGGTACACATTTTAGGACATCTCTGCTGGGACTAATGCCCCCCAGGAGGTCTGGGCTGTCTTAGTATCCGTGAGACTTGATCTCGTCCTTCCACAGGGCACTTCCTTCCCGGCAGCTGTTCCCAAACTGAGATGCAGCCATCCTGACGCCAGTGGCAGTTGCTGCACAGCGTACTCTCATGACTGGCGTACATTTTAGGACCTCTGTCTTGCCCAACACCTCGTATTGGTGAAAAACAACATGGCTGGTTGATGATTCGCTCATCTGGTGTCACAGCACGGCCAGTTTAGCAACTTTCGTTTGGTACCGAGTTGTCTCCGGGGAGGGTTACAGGTTTGGTACCAGGATCCAACGACGGACTCGGCTCCATGTTAAGGCTTGCCCCTGGTGGGTTTGATTGGTCTTCACTGGTAGCGTGACAGGGCGCTGGGATGAGCCTGGCTGGGATGAGCCTGGCTGGGATGAGCCTGGCTGGGATGAGCTTGACTCCTCTGCTCCGACTCCACCAGCTGTAGTTGAGCGTACACCGCAGCCAGGCTCCTCAGTCTCAATGAAACTAATTTGAGAAGAGGAACGAATTGGAATGATAGCTCACAACTCATCATGTCCATTTGTTTTTGCTGTTGTATTAGGCACTCTCCCTGGGATTAACGTGCCATGACATCTTGTGTGTGTGCGCTTACATCCATGCATGACTGTGTGTGTGTGTGTTCAGTGAGGGGTTTTTGGCAGTTGGTGCCTCCCTAAAGAGGATAGGAGCGTCAAAAGTGGTGCTAACGAGTCGGTTGGATGGTATGCATGAGGAGACACAGGGCGACCTGACAGCAGGATGACAGCACTCGTTCTACTTCCTCTCTCTCTCACACACACTTTTTCCAATCTCTCCCTCCCTCTCTCTCTCTCTCTCTCTCTCTCTTTCTCTCTCTTTGCGTCCTATTTTTTTCTCAATCCCTTCCACTCGCTTTTTAACCCCCCCCCCTCTCTTTTTTCCCCTCTGTCATCGCTAAAAGCAACTTAGTAGGACAAACAGTCTTCTCCTTCTCTGGCTGCTCAACGTGTGGAGTCTGGGGGGCCAACGTGTGGAGTCTGGTGGGCCACTGACAGCCACCTCATCATCCTGGTGGTCTTTGTGTCTGACTAGTTAGCTAGAATATTCCGGTCCAGACGAAGGCCTGGGGACGGATATCCAGAGAGCTTGCTTTTTTCTTCTATTGTCATTCCTCTCTCAGTCTCTGCGTCCTGCGTTATGCCTGCGGACATTTTTTGCGCTCCACTTTTCTTTCCCTTTTTCATGTTTTTTAAGTCGTCTTAAGTCTGGGTGTGTGTGACTGGGTGCCTGCTAGCACTCTGCTGTCACTGCCTGGGAAAGGAGGAGGACGAGGAGGAAGAGGCTGCGTTGTGGGATCAGCGGCTTCGTCTGTCGCTCCGTGCTCGTTGCGAGGGAGGGAGGGAGGGAGAGAGAGAGAAAGAGAGGCACATTACATGGGGCACCTAGAGGAATGGACAGTTCTACCCTGGTGGTCCTCCTTTTGTTTTGGGCGTGGTGTTCTCACCTTGGGCCGGGCGGCTGAACAGCACTGCTATGTTTCGGGGCCGAGACGCTGCTGTCCAGACGCTGGGGATTAAGATACCGGGTGTGTTTTTGGACCGGCCTGACACCAGGGACACCAAATCCATCAGACCCACTGGAACCGCTCTCAGTTGGTCATGGCGTTTTTTTGTGGCGGCGGCCAGGCGTTCTGCCCTGATCTGGGTGAGTACAGCCGACTGGTGTTTATCAAGACGTCTCAGATTAGGAGCGCTGATCCAGGATCAGGCCCGCTCCTGTTCGTCTAATCTTATTTGTTACGATCTTATTGGGCTAAACTGGTCTCAGATCAGCCGTCATCCTCAGAGGCCAGAAGGGCTGGTTGGTGCGGTGCTCAGGGGCTGCTTTATGTCGGGTCGGGGTGCGCCATGTGGACCGAGTCTTGGTTCTGTTGGCAGTTTTCAGTAATTCTGCATCTCTGTCACTGTGGGCTCTGGGTGGGTCAGGCCCGGTGCTTCTAAGAGGACAAACGGATCTGAGTGCTGAATGGCCCAGGACTTCAGGTGATGGTGTCCCTGGACTTCTGTCTCATAAAACACATCTTATTTGTTGGAAATACTATGGAGGCTATACTTTATATATATACTATATATTTGCCTGTGCTGTAATGCATGGTACATTCAACAGAACAAGCGTGTGTGTGTGTGTGTGTGTGTGTGTGTTGAAATGTTAGAACAGGGAGAAGCTGTTGAATATCTCTCAGTGCGTCAGGTTGTTAAGCACACTCCATCAAAATGTCCTCCTCCTCTCGTTCCCCACTCCTTTCATTCCCTCCTCCTCTCCCTCTCCTCAGCCACAGACAGTAACAAATGGAGGCTTTATGCCCCATCACTGGGCACCCATTTGTCAGCCCTGAGACGTGGAGGAGTAGGGAGCCTCTGAGGCCACAAATGTAGAAAGTATTGTGCTGTGTGTGTGTGTGTGTGTGTGTGTGTGTGAGAGATGTGAATGACTCACATTGAATTTATCTAATGGTGAGGTCTCAGTTGTTTGCTGTTTGATCAGAGCGTCAGTCCTCACAATGGGCCTGCCTTAATGGTGCCTGCTATTGTTCAGAGACAAGGTTGTTATTTGGTACCTTTCTAAATGAGGGAGAATGCAGTCATATGGATGTTAAATTTGCAAAGTCACGACTTTGATGTCTCACATACTGGAGTAGCAAAAAACAACCTTTAGATGTGTCTGTAGTTGGCAATGGAGGGGAATGTAAACTCTAAAGCTACTCCTTGCTAAAATATTGCCTTGGCTCGGGAAACTCATAGGCGCTTGGTTTGAGCTCAGACTAGCTATTAGCACCTTGTTTGATTAGTGATTGTCACGTTCACACTGCCCACTTATCAGCAGAGGACGCTGTGGAAACCAGTAGTTCTGTGCACACGCGCAAAATACGCCCTTTGTTCTCACTCTCGTTGTCATTTTCTGGCAATTTCCTCTCCCCCGTTTTCTGATTATCTCTGAGTTGGTGGATGGCGATCCAACAAGGCGAAAGGCTAAGTGTTAGACGCTAGCCGCAGGTGGTCAACAAAACGCAGCATGGGGTCAGTTAGCGATCAGAGGGTCCACAATCGCAGCAGCGTGCCGTGGCCTTAAAAGCATATTTGGACTGTCTAGAGTGCGTTCTCTGAAGAGAAGCTGTCCATGTGAACGTGACAATTGCTAATCAAACCAGGTGCTAACAGATCTCGAGTCGGAGCTCAAACCAAGGGTCGTTATGTTCCAGAGCTTACAAATGAACCTAACTAGATGGAATGGTACCTATATTAGTATTAATGGCAGCTGGCTTCAGGGAGGCCAAGGACTTCACATCCACATGCAGTTGTTAGAAATCAGCCATGTCGTATAGTGGTAGTAATAATAACTTGCGTACTCGGTTGTCAAAACTGTTAGAAATCAGCCATGTCGTATAGTGGTAGTAATAATAACTTGCGTACTCGGTTGTCAAAACTGTTAGAAATCAGCCATGTCGTATAGTGGTAGTAATAATAACTCGCGTACTCGGTTGTCAAGGGAGAGAGTATTCAATGTTTATTGTAGCATATTGATAGTCTATTAGCACATGATGTTACATGTGCTAATAGAGAGTAGGGAAGAGATGTCAAACTCTTCCCTACTCTCTTTGTCTCTCTACTCTCTCAACTGTAATGTGGGGTACAAGCTGTTAAATACCTTGAGGGGTGTGTTTACCTAGCAAAGCCAAGACACTAACCCCCAAATGGTCAATGTAGACATTCCTGTGGTTATCAGAGTGTAACCCAGGGAGAATCTTAACTTTCTGTTATTCTCAACATCTAGGCACATTCACTTCTAATGAACCATACATTCATATTGTAGTTGTTAATGCTCAGATCCTACACAGTCTATATTGACAATCCACTGTCCTAGATACTGGTTGGAGTCAATGACTTTTGTGGGGCTCTCATTTGACTTGGAAAAAATACGCCTGGACTTGAATACTTGCTCAGACAAATTAACTGGCCAAATAAAAGGTAAAGTAATTAAAAAAATCTACTTTCTTTCCCTCATTGTGTCAAAACAGTGTGAGAAATGCATATGAGTTGGCTTTATAGTTTTCGAGAAAATCTTAACGAGAAGACGGCATCTTCAATCGATCAACTATCACTTCAGCTCAGAATGAGCCCACATCATACAGTAAATGTGCACGCTTCTGATGTGACAATATTATCCATCACATCCCCAACCTCTACGGATGTCATAGACTCACCAATTCCAAAAAAAACATGCCGATGATAATATAAACAAACCGATGATGTAAGACCTTGATAAATGTTGGCTTGCAGAGAACATTTCATAATGAGCCCTTCCCGAAAGCCATGGAAAAATGATTGACTGAATTGCCTCATTTGAGACACCAAATCTATAATCATCAGTATGGTGAAGAAGAGCTGGTTCTCAAACATTTATAGACCTTAATGTTAATAAAGAAGATGGACATTTTAAGTTGCTCATTATTAAACTGAGTCCATTAAAATACAATGAGACTGAGTGAAAGGCGACAGACAAAGTTTAATAGGGAAGAGCCCGTCACCTCTGCATCATCACTCGTGCCAAAATGCAGACCATGAGAAATAGTCCCAGCTGAGTAGATAAACTGTGTCTAATCATTATACACACATCATCACACTTCTAATCACTACGGTGTAACTCAATCACTTTGGCTCAATTCTCGAATTAGAATGTTCTTTTTCAAAGCAATAAGTTAAAATCTCTGAACAATTAGTTTTGTTCACACCAGATTTGAATTTCGAACTAATGTAAGCAAATTGCACACTTTTTGGCACGTGACAATTTGCACACTACTTGCATTCGTACTCTATGGCTTGCTGATCAAAACCAATATTTAAATTGCCACAGTCTTCACAACTTCTGAACATTCATCCTGTGAGCCATTGATGGCAAAATGATGCGGTCAATTATTAAAACCTGTCAAACGTACTGTACATGTATATTCCATAAATGTCGATGACAGTGAATGTTTGTGATGTCTGCTGAATTGGCTAATGACCTGCCAGCTGACAGTAATGAAATAGGAATCACAAGCAGATTTCTGTTCCCCAGTGCATGGCAAGGGAAAACATCAGATGTGATGTTGACAACTCTTGCTGGACAAACAAAAGCAACAGGAAGTCCACCAAGAAGATGGGAACATGTAGTGTTACATACTGTGAGGAGGTACAATTAGTTTTTACAGAGGTACCACAGGTCTTTTCATTGCGTTTTATTTTCTTGCAATGGTGGTCATTTTGGGGAAAATGTTCTGTTTGTCACGTTTTGGTTTAGCAGGACACCGGGTACGGAGTTGAAGGACAAAGAAAGGGTTTAAAAAGGAAACTGAGGAGGGTAAAAAACAAGAAAATGTCAGGAACAAGGCATGCATTCAAAACCACAGACTGATAGCAGGCAAGATACAGACACAAAAAGACGCAATGACTCAACAACAGCCTGTCAGAACTGGGCAAACTAAATAGGGTGCTAACAAGTGCTAAACATCACACAGGTGAAAACAATCAGAAGAAAAAGGACACTCTACACTGTTCACCATAAATAACTTTACATGTAAGAAACATGTAAAGATAAACATAATGTGCATATTCCTTTTCTGTGTCCTACAGTATTGTACGGTATTGACTTTTCCCAATAAACGTATACCTACTGTTGAAATGTAAAAAAAGCTTAATGAGACACACAATAGCATTCAGCTTGACAAAAATAACATTATTGTATAGTACAGAATGCAGTGTCCACAAAATGGAAATTTATAACAAAAATGTCTAGGGTTGACTGCCATGGTGAGAAACATCTAAACATTTTGACCAGTACGGCTCACACAGTGACAAAAAAGGTTTTATTTTGGTGGCACCATCCAATATACTGACACACTTTCTAGGTTTTGAAGCCTGAATGAGATGTTTGTACATTTTGCGGATAGAGATGTTATGTCCTATGAAACAGTTGAGTCGTTTGCACTTACAGTTCAGAGAGTACTCTGTCTGCGTTTGTATATCTCTGTGTCTATATGTCTCTGTGTGTGTGTGTGTGCGTCTGTTTTTATATATCTCTGTGGGTGTGTGTGTGTGCGTCTGTGTTTGTATATCTGTTTGTGTGTGTGTGTGTGTGTGTGTGTGCGTCTGTGTTTGTATATCTGTGTGTGTGTGTGTGTGTGTGTGTGTGTGTGCGTCTGTGTTTGTATATCTCTGTCTG
>JACXGJ010018151.1:0-10485 GCA_016801105.1 Esox niger
TATGTTCACCCGGCACAGCCAGAAGAGGACTGGTCACCCCTCGGAGCCTGGTTCCTCTCTAGGTTTCTTCCTAAATTTCGGCTCTCATAGGGAGTTTTTCCTAGCCACTGAAGTTCAACACTACTGTTGTTTGCTCCTTGGGGTTTAAGGTTGGGTGTTTTGTGAAAGCACTTTGCGACAACTGCTGATGTAAAAAGGGATTTATAAAATAAATTTGATTGATTGATTTGATGAAGGAGTATCTGACTCTGGGGATCCATGATGCTCACATATACTGACTGCCTCACAAGTCCATGCTTAGGTAAATGACACACATAGTTAACCTGGAGTTGTTACGATGGTATACATCAAATCCAGAAGGAGCCTTGGCCCAGTATGGCAGAACGTGCAAGGCGACTACGATGATCGATCGATGGACGAAAAAGAACAGACAGACAACTTCACCTTTAAGCCATCTGTACAGGGCCATAGATAAGATAGGTTTGAGGCCTGGCGCCTTCGGTCCAGGCCATAATCACTTCTAAGAACAGGGCATGCTGACCTAGGCCTTCTTCTATACGTGGCAAAAATGACATCTAAAGCTAATTCAGGCCTAATATAAAACAGTCAATTTATTAATTTGCACAATAATGGGTAAATAAGGATACAATAATAAATGTATTCTTAACCATTCCTTGGATTTGTCCCATTAGGGACAATAAAACAAATTAATGTATTCCAGTATTAAATGCATAATTGTTATTTTTATTTATATTTAATCTGTTTATGCAAAAGCACCTGGTCTTCAAGAAAAAGCCCAGGAAAGACAGACATAAGGAAGCCAATTTGAACCAAACTTTGTATGGACAGATGAAACAGTTCATAGAAGCTATTTGTGGTGGAGGTAAACTTAGCAAGAAACGTTGGCCAGTATAACTGTATCAATTAAATTCACGAATGGGCAATTTGCTTTTGAAACAGCCAGTGGCAAATGTGGATTTGTTCAAGGTAGACACAATATGCTTTACTGACACATGAAATGTACAGCTCTGCTGTGTAGTGGTTAATGACACAGCCTTCCACGTGGGAAATCCATGTTTCTATCTTGAGAGGGCAACAGTACAGTATAGAGTACAGAATACAGTATAATCAAATTATACTGTACATTATTATATAATAATATGTATTATATTTTTGTTTACTGTGTTTTCATGATAGTTTAATGAATATATTCTTTATAGATATTTTATTTTTATCTGAGAGTTATTTTATTTATTTAATATTAATATTATATTATTCATTCATTTTTATGTCATTTTTCATGCAATTTGAGATTATTCCTTTATAATGAAAAGCGCTTTACAAATGCAATAAATATCAATTATTATTATAGACTAACATGTGTCTACTTGTGCCAGGAGGCTGTGTTATCACTGGCTCATCCAGCAAGACAATGACACAAGGAATTCTTTCAGATCCACATAACAGTGGATTACTTGCTATAGAATCACTCTTTTACAATGGCCATCCTAGGCTCCTGAACTGAAATCTGTGGTGTGAGCTAAAGAGGAGAATCCACAAGCAAGGAGCAAGATCTCCCCACAATTCTGAAGGATCTGGGGAGATCTCAGATACCTTATTATGTCTTCTCCCACCTCATTAAACATCGTTGTTGATCACTCAGTGTTATTACCATGGCAAGAGGAACAATATACATTTTCTTAATTTACAACAGTTTTACCTCTGTGTTAGAATTCTCTGATAATGAGTGTAAGATATCATTTGTAGGGTACAACATACTATAAATATACATGTATGCATATACTGTATGCGTATGTACATAGAATACAATTCTGGAAAGAGAAAGAGATTTTGATCTGGTTTCATGGCACAGGTGTTGAACACAGATATAGGCCGTGTGATGTGAGAGTTAGAACAGTGTGTACTGAGGACACTGGCTGGATCCTCCAGAGTGTTTTGTCTTGTCTGAGCTCTTAGGCGAGTTCACTAGTGAGCAACCACATCACCCCTGTGGTGAACGGCTTCCTTTGGAATATAAAAGTATTCGTTTCTCCTCCTCCATGCCCTAGGGACCATGTGACGTTCTGGTGTGAAGCTCTCTCCCTATCTACTTTTCCTTTCTTTTTTCTTTCTCCCTTTACCCTCTCTTCATCTAGTTTCCTGTTTGACCTTACGCCTCTCATTGCAGGGAGAAGAGTCTACGGCGGTTTGTTTCACAGGCACGCTCACATGTGCACATTCACACAGCTACACAGATGCAGAAACACACATAAACACAAACTGTATCAAAAAGGCATCCCTTGGGGAAAACTGTCAAACCAAATGATGCAAATGAGACAGATCTTGCAGATTGAGCCAGATAACTACACTGTCATACACACACAAAGAGCTGTTGAAAACTCCCTGTAGCAGTAGCTGAATATTTATTTTCCCCCCATGGACAAAATCTAAACATTGTTTCATTTAACTGCATTTACAATACCACACTCACCTTGCAAGTACATATTCCCACCTTTGTTTCAGTTTATTCTGTTTTAGTCCAAGTAAAACTACTGAAAAGCAAGATTGGTATTCATACCAGCCAATGTTTTTCCACTGATTTTATTTACAATAGTCATCCTATGCAAACACACATATAAAAAACGCAACACAAAAAATATACACTTAGTATGAAGTCAAGCTCAATTCCATCTATTTGCATGTCAATACAATCCAGTCACGGTGATTTTGTCGTTGTTATTATTTTCCCAGTAACAAACAGTGACTGAAATATTTGAATGCATTGATAATGCTAGTCATGTTTTGATCAGGGGGTGCTGATGTTTTCGTGCTCTTGGCGGCATTGAACAGATTTGGAACGGAAAGACAGCGTGCAGTCATCAGTGTCGGTCAAAAGTTAAAAGTGAATTTTGGAATGTCATCAGGAGGTGCTGATGCCGCACAACACGTGCTTGTGCAGTGGTGTTGGTGATACATTGATTTGTTTATACATAACTATATTACTGATCTGTTGTGCAAACATTGCAGGAAATATGCAAATATCTGAAAATATGATTTTTTCTTATCATTTAGTAATCAACATCAAGATAAAATTGGGTGTAGAATCCATTTCTAGCCTGCTAGTTAATTTGAAGGTCATTGTAAACTATTTCAATGAATGCCAGGCTCCAGATCCACAATAAATGAGTATGTTATTATTTCATTTTAGATTGTTAGACTACTTAAGCCTGATTTCGTGAACACAAAGTTGTATTCCTAAAAGTGTACCAAAACATAAGCTAAGAGACTCCATTAATGAGGACTGTTATGCTTAAAGACAAGGACACCAGGAAACCAAGAAGACCAGCAGTGGAGAAGTGGAGATGGGGACGCTGCGTTAGCACACAGGCCTGTAATGATTTTGTAACATTCCTGTAACGACAGAAACATACCCTAAAGTCCACTGACCATAATAAACCATACCCTAAAGTCCATTGACCATAATAAACCATACCCTAAAGTCCACTGACCATAATAAACCATACCCAAAAGTCCATTGACCATAATAAACCATACCCTAAAGTCCACTGACCATACTGAACCATACCCTAAAGTCCACTGACCGTACTGAACCATACCCAAAAGACCACTGACTGTACTGTACCATACCCAAAAGACCACTGACTGTACTGAAACATACCCAAAAGACCACTGACTGTACTGCACCATACCCAAAAGACCACTGACTGTACTGTACCATACCCAAAAGACTACTGACTGTATTGAAACATACCCAAAAGACCACTGACTGTACTGTACCATACCCAAAAGACCACTGGCTGTAATGTACCATACCCAAAAGAACACTGACTGTACTGTACCATACCCTTAAGTCCACTAACTGTATTGAAACATACGTAAATGTCCACTGACCATATTGACCCATACCTAAAAGTCTACTGACCGTACTGAACCCTACCCGAAAGTCCACTGACCCTCCTGAACCATACCCTAAAGTCCACTGACCCTCCTGAACCATACCCTAAAGTCCACTGACCCTCCTGAACCATACCCGAAAGTCCACTGACCATATAGAAATGTACCCTAAGGTCCACTGACCATACTGAACCATACCCGAAAGTCCACTGACCCTCCTGAACCATACCCTAAAGTCCACTGAACCTCCTGAACCATACCCAAAAGTCCACTGATCGTATAGAAACATACCCTAAGGTCCACTGACCATACTTAACTATACCCTAAAGTCCAATGTTTGTACTGGGCATTGAGCGGCAGGGGCCTAGGAATTGAGCTGACCAAGGTGCATGGTGTCTTGTCACTCTGGTCCTCTGTTCTCCCTGGGGCTTAATTAGCCAGGAGAGGAGGGGAGGGAGGGGCTTGATTATCCACTGAGTGGAGGGGAGGGAGGGGGCTTAATAAGCCACTCAGAAGTGGGGAGGGAGGGCCTTAATTAGCCACTGAGAGGAGAGAAGGGAGGGAACAGTATATCAGAGCAGAATGTTTAGCCTGTACCATCTGCTTTGGCCACCATCGCTTGGCCGTCAGCCTTCATCTGCTTTATATAGTCCTGGATGGCACCAGATATTTACTACCCAAATTAAGTAGAATACCATTCTCTGGAATTACAAGATCAAGATGTGCAGTTTTTCAATCACATTTGTAAATCTTCCCTGTTTGTGTGTGTGTGTCTGTTCAGAGATATATGTGCTCATCGTACCGACACACATTCTCCCACTCATTAGGGCCCCTCTCTCGCTCTACCCTTTGTTTCCATGGAAACGTGCAAAGAAACACGAAGGGTGGGGAGGAGATGGGAGGTGGGCGAGGAGAGGCCAAGTGGGCCAATCTGACCATGGACTAACATCCTATGGGAACTCTGGGGAGGAAGCCTGCTGTTAACTGGCCCCATCCTCTCACGGAATTCACACTGCAGCACAGTTCCTAAGAGACATACAGTATTAGACCTCAACAACAATGTATGGTTCTATATCTCACTTTCCCGCCAGGTATTCTATTCTGTTTGCAATTTACATATAAATTACCAGAGGATTTTCAATAAACCAAATACACCCACAGTGTTATCTTGAATACTTTATAACCTGTGTGTTTTGGTCGATTTATGAAGCTAAAGATTCATTGCTTTGAATCTTACAGCATTTCTACTGCAACCTTGTTCTTCAGCATGTAATGACAGTGGGGATGTCAGTTCTGTGGTCGAGTCAGATAGTGAAAATGTACCACATTTTTATTTCCGCCTGAGTATAGACTGTCTGAACACGCTATCAATCTACGACAAAAGATAGAATTTAACAGTTCCCCAAAAAATTGTCGTTTAGTGTTTTCCAGGAGGGTTTTTACCTAAACGACCAAAACAGGATTTTGTGGGGTGTTTTCCAAAAGCGTTTTAGTGTGAAAAAACCTTTGAGGATCATTGAAAAACCTTTTGAAAGGCCAACTGTGCACCATCCATTGGAACTCCTGGTTACAGGAATCAAGTGCCTTACATGTGCTGTAAACGCTCAGATGGCCTGAAGAATATTGTTAATTCTTAATATCTTAACTCAAACTGTTCAACTACTATATTAATACATTTTCAAAAATAGCTTGTGTTGAAAAAATTGCCTGGTTATTCAACAGATATCGTAGTTGTCAAGTACATTGGGCAAGGCATTTGACCTAGCTTCTGTAAGTCACTCTGAATGAGAGCATCAGTTTAATGACTCAAATGTTAAATAACATGAGAATGTACAGTATCCAATATGACAACAGATACAAGCTTACAGTATACTTCAGATTCTTCAAGGCAGTTACTATATTGTACCTGAAGTAAAATATGCAGACATGCAATTTACAGGCCAAGCTAGCCATAAGGAAGAACAACACGCAGAATGTTCATGTTCATTTGATTCATTCTAATATGGCACTTGTAGGAGTCAAAACAAATCATGTTTTCAACACCCTACAGCACTGTAAGGACAACATGTATTATGGGTAGGACTTCTGTGTGGTTACAATAATTTCCCAGCCCTACATTGGTTGAGCTGTTAACTTCAAAGTGCGCCGAGTCGCATTCCATTCTCGATTCGGCTATGCAAGAAAATCCCCTCTCTTTCCTATATTTTTTCTTTCCGCTTCACCAGATGGTCTTTTTAATTCAAGTGTGTGGAGTCTGCCAGCCCCTTGCACTCATCAAACCAAGCGTTGTGATGGAATGGACAGGGTGGGGGCTGAGGTAAGCAGTCAATGATGGAACAGGAGAGGAGGAGGTAAAGGAGGGAGGGGTAACCTCACAAGGTGCCATTTGGTCTCCATTCTTTCAATCACCTCTCAGGTAGCAGTGGAGAGCTGCTACACTATTACATTTATAGCCCCCTAGGAAGGCAGACAGGGAGGTCATCTATATGCAGACTGGAGAGCAGGGTCGACCAGGGAGGAGATCCCCTGTGGAATAAATGCCTGAGAGCACCACATTGACAAGAGGGGAGGAAAGGTTTTCCCCCAAATCACATTTCCAGCTGACAAAGAGAATGTACCCAGGTGGGGCAGGACTGGGAAATGGTCTGCTAATGGGAACGGGAGGAGTTGCTGAGTGCATTGAGCTCTCCCATCATCCAACCCAAACAATTTATTGACTTCCTGCTTTGCAATCAGAGCTCAACCAGTGGCAACTAGTGGCAACCCCTTTCATGATAAAATGCCATCAGCATCTGAGAAGGTTCACTATGCCACATATTAAAATTTTCCCAATATCATGCATTCAGTTATTTCAGGAAAAACATGCTTTATTTCCCAATTATCACAGAAGAAACATACTTGATTTCCCAATCATCACAGAGGAAACATGCTTTATTTCCCAATTATCACAGAAGAAACATGCTTTTTTTCCCAATTAGCACAGAGGAAACATGCTTTATTTCCCAATAAGCTCAGAGGAAACATGCTTTATTTCCCAATTAGCACAGAAGAAACATGCTTTATTTCCCAATATGCACAGAGGAAACTTGCTTTATTCCCCAATTAGCACAGAAGAAACATGCTTTATATCCCGAATATTACAGAAGAAACGTGCTTTATCACTAGAAATTGTCATTGTTTACACTCTCTAGACACTGGCAGGTCCACTCCTAACCGCTCTATTTGATAGCATGCTAGACCATGTCTAGTCCAGTTGTGATCTATCTGAACACAGTCACTTTATAAATCTCAATCCAGAACAGAATCTCAAGTCCGAACCGACAACAGCAGTCAATAGTGTGACAAATATCTGTTTCAGTGCGGCTCATCCGTACAATTCTTAAATTAAGTGATTTCCAAAATTGTTGTCACATTCGTTCATGAAAGAAGCATTTTGCTTGGTTCATAGACCCAGGATTATATCAGTAAACTCCAGAAGCTGCTTAAAGAGACAGTAAAAAATCTAAATGTTTCTTACAAGAAAGAAAATATTATGACATATATGAACCCATATGTTTAACTTTGAACAGGACCACACCATGGAGACAACTGAAGACTATACACTACTATGGCATGATATCCTCCCCAGAAGTTATTCTTTTGTTTCCTAAACCATTCTAATCTATATAAAATCATACTTCCTTCAGATCTATATGTTGTTACAAATTAGGGTAAAATAACATTAATATATAGCATATATAGCATAATGTATATTTAATATGATTTATTTGTTTTAAAAAGTAGAATTTCAAAGCATCATTTTCTCAAGAGATTTTGGTATTCAGGTTTCTTATTAATCCTTCAACAGCAGAGGAAAATTTGAATTCATTTGAGTGAATCCAGGCCTGGGAGATTGACTGGATCAATGAAAACACTGACATCACTCAGGGAAAAAGACATTCCCATTTTCCAAAATGAAGAGTGCTGACCTTTCCTAATAAGGTCACTGATATCAAACCAAAGAATGTGAAAGGTGGTAAATGAAGTTAAAACGATAACAACCTGGGCCAACTGAGGCTAGCATTGAATAGCAATGTAATGACAACATACAGCAGATATGTAGATGTCCATCAAAACTGGCCCCCCTTCACTCTCTCGAACTCACTATCCCAGTCCATGTCTTCATTATGGAGGGGACAGATGTCTGAAAGGTCCAGTCAGAACAATTATTGGTCAGAGAATAGTTTTGGATCTGAATATGTGTGTGTCTGCCATAGCAACCTTTCTCTTCTACTAAGCTTCCAGTAACTCCATGGCTTTGTGAGGGAGGGAATCCCCTGGTACAGTCCTAAAGCTTAGCGCTTCCCAGGGGCCTGATTCCACCTCACTGTGTCATTCCTCATATACAATTCTGTGACACCCTATGTTCTTTACGTGTGATTGGCTTCGGCAGGGTGATGGATGGTTTTCTGTGGGTCTTCCCATTATTCATCATACACACACCATCAGTGACAAGAGAGAAATGAGTATGGACTTGCCTGATCCAGAACGGAGATGCATTCATTCTGCCTCATTATATAAGACTTCCAAACACCACATTTCTCACATGTGCACACACACACACACACACACACAGAAACACACACACACACAAACACACATCTGTACACACACAAACACAACCAAAACAAATGATATCTGAGCGGCAGAGTACAGTCACATACTCTCACAATAGCTGCTAAATGACTTTGAGTGAGACAGATGCATGGCTGAACACACATTCTCCCTGGTCCTCCACTGCTACCTCAGGGGTTCCTGACTGTCCCTCAGGCCACCCTTCTAGCTCTATATCAGGCTTGTCCAGGGACACAAACACCATCTGCTACATACCGCCCCAGACACATTATGGATGACCAAAGATCCCTAGAAGCACAGCTCACAATGAAAACAATATTGCCAGAAATGTTTAGAAAAGTATACATCTAACGTGTCCAGCAATACGAAAGCTCAAATCAGTTGTCAGTTGAGATGTTTTGTCAATAAAAACAGCTGGATGAAATGACGTCACACATACATTTTGGGTAAAACCTGGAATGCAGAATAAATATTGAAGTGGCATAACAGCTTATTTAAAAATTGTGTCTAGGTTAAAAAAGTCTGCAACTCATTGTTGGTCCATTCAAAGGACACAGCTGTCTAAATGAAGCAGAGCAAGGTGGAGCCACAGTGACGCTTACATCACAAGGTAATCCACCTGCTTACTGAAGTGAAACATAACTTTCTGGGATAAAATAAACCTAGAAAGTGCTTTCACTGCTTTTTGGAAATTTTAATTGACTGTAATTTATTAAATATTTTGTTTGACATTTGAGTGGCAGGTTTAAAATCATGCGGTACCTTTTCTGACATCTCTCTCAAGACTTGAGGGAAATAGCAGGCTAATCTAGCAAAGACAAATACAGGCGGTAAGCTATTTCCTTGTTCTTGTGCAGGGATGTGAGAAAAACTAAGATAGTGAACCCACAGTTCAAATATTTTGGTATTGTTGCTGTGTCAGAAGATTCATTTTATACATTTTTGTTATTTAAGCAGTTCAGTGTGGGGAGAGGAGTGTCCAGGTGACATACAGTAGGTCTCCTCGAAACTCCACCTCTCTCCCGAGCTGATCGAGCTTCACACCTTGATAGATGGTCCTACAATGAGTTAAAGGAATTTATTACACCTAGACATCTAGATTTTTTTGTACATTTGCTGTTTTTCCTCTTGAATTGTGGATGAATAGTTTCCATTATCAATTTAGGCAAAATGTGCATTGAAATTGCCAAGAAAGGAGACGGACCCTGAGTGGTGGCCAACCCATTACTGGCCATGCCAGGTGTAGATAAGACAATATTACCTTTTAAGGCTACATCAACATATTGCACATTCAGGTAGAATTCAGATCAGCAGTGGATAGGGCTGACTAGATGGTCAGTGATATGGAATGTTCCATGTGATTGTCCGTGGTGTTCCGTGGTGTGTTCCTTTGTGTGTTTTGTTATGTGTTCCATGTTCCATGTACGTGTTCCATAATTGTGTTCCATATTACGTGCCAACGTCTGTTCCACGTTCTATTGTGTTTTCCATGGTATGTTCCGTGATGTGTTCCATGATGCATTTCATGGTGTGTTCCGTAGTGAATCTGGCACTCTTGTATTAGATCTTAAATACTTGTAACCATAGAGAATTACTGTTCTAAAGGCTATTGTTTTATTATTTTCATTACGTAATTATTATTTAAATTTTTTATAAAATGTGGAGCTTTATTACTTATCTGATTAACTATCAAAAAATTTTTGAAAGTCATTTAACACCAGTTAACATCTGTCATTTGTTGTCTTTATAGAACAGAAACTACCTATGGTGTAGATCTTTAGATATTTTCTCTTCAAAATTACATTTCCATTACACTTTACAATGTTTTAATTTACTACAACGATTTGTTGAATAAACCTGGGTCAATTTACTGAGCCATAAAATAGAGTTTGGGAGCTGAACATATAGTACAGGAGCTGTGTGTGTGTGTGTGTGTGTGTGTGTGTGTGTGTGTGT
>JACXGJ010018152.1:0-10486 GCA_016801105.1 Esox niger
CATAAAGGGTCACCTGTAGGGAGGGACATAAAGGGTCACCTGTAGGGAGGGACATAAAGGGTCACCTGTAGGGAGGGACATAAAGGGTCACCTGTAGGGAGGGACATAAAGGGTCACCTGTAGGGAGAGACATAAAGGGTCACCTGTAGGGAGGGACATAAAGGGTCACCTGTAGGGAGGGATATAAAGGGTCACCTGTAGGGAGGGATGTGTAGGTCACTTATTAAATGTAATCTGTTATAGTGGCCTGTCCACATTTGTAATCAGTAAAATAACTTCTGGATTACTGAAACTCAGTAATTGAATTCTTTGCACAGGGCCTCCCACTCCTTGTTTTATTCTGGTTAGAGCCAGTTTGCACTGTTCAGTTAATGCTGTAGTACACAGCATTGTACGAAATCTTCTGTTTATTTACAATTTCTTGCATGGAGGGATGGTTGCTGATAATGGGCCTCTGTACAGCTATATTCCATTTAACAGCAGCCATTTCCAGATACAATAGTAATTTCTAACATTAACAATGTCTACACTGTATTTCTGATCAATTTGGTGTTATTTTAATGTGCAACAAAATCACTTTTCCTTCAAACTTATGAATGGTAGTATAAATAAAGTTTGATTGATTCTTGATTCCAATAGGATTTACACATTCTTAATTCCAGTGGTATTTACACATCACATTTGCTAGCTAGAGGATGAATAGACAATTTTACTGCAACCAGCTAGGATGGGACTGTGAGGTTCAACCAAAAAACAGCACAGAGGTTAAATGAACATACAATGTTGAAGTCGGTAACCGGCTATGACAGTAATGTTCAAAATTTGAATCTGCCACTTTTACCTTTATAGTGTAGATGCAAACAAAATAGTAACATTTTCTAAAATCAGGGTCGATATTTTACACTTTTTGTGAGAGAAAAGGAAGCTTCTCTGAAACAACCCTGATGACTCACAACAATATACAGTGGAATATGAGGTGAGCAGGAATCATTCCCTGCAATAAGGCATATGATGTTCTCGGTCTTCAACCCAGGAGAGGAAAATCTTTTTAGAACAATATTCTATCCCTCATCAGGATATATTTTACTATTCCCATTACGGCTGTGTTTGTTCTAGAAAAAGATAGCAGTCAGACCAGCGAGGACATGAACCATCTCCTTAATGTCTGCGCTGACATTTTCCTGCCCATAACGATGCAGTATTGAGGAAGAGAGAATGTCATGCAGATAAAGAGCAAGAGACAGAAAAAGAGAAAAACAGGAAAGAACCTATTTATTATTGGCTGCTGTTTGTTTAGATGCCAGTTGCAACCATTTGAATCAACTCTTCTTGTGTTTCATATAGATGACGTTTCCTGAGGGAGCCTGGTTCCGTTATCTCACCAGGTGACCTGCTGTTTTTCCAGAGTCATTGATCTACAAAAATGCCGTAAACACGTATTATTGATTCTCATTTGACTTTATAATCCTGCCCCCTGACAGAAACCAATGGTTTCTCCTCTGGTCCTGTGAGACTGTGTGAGGATAGTCGACAGACAGATTTAAAGGACCAACGGATGGAAGAGATCGAAAGGCAGATGGACTGAAAGACAAACAGACTGAAAGAACAGACATACTGTGCAGTGCTGTTCGAGCTGCTATTCTTTAACACGTCATAAAATGTACAATTTTGATACCTACTGGCCAGATAAATGCTCCATGACTCTGGGTGAATTCCTTCTTTTAAGTCTGATTTTAGAGATGAACATTATTCCTTATCCATGTCATTTATAGTGATTTGGAAAACATCAAGCCCTCACTAAGTGAATGACAATGGAATTTATCATGTTCAGTACAAGCCATTAACCTCCAATAAATCTCAAATAATATTAATATATAATATTAAATATTAAACTCAAATATGACAACATAGTCTGTTCTAAACATAAAACTAGCCACTGAACAGACCTATCCCGACTCTTGTCTAATGTAAATTCTAGCTAGCTAGAGTATGAAAGTCCTTTCCTCTAGGAATGACCAGTGCTCATTTTGTCTGACTACAGATACTCTTTTGGGAATATGTTACATATGGAATATGTGTAACATATAGAATATGTAACTGTCACTCGTTTGTAGGTCAAACGGCTGGAGAATTACAGACCTTTTTGAGACACTTCTGAAACTGTCTTTCTAGAACTTTTGGACACTATGCAATGCATGACTTCCTCAAATAGGCCCATTGACATGGACGGATGCATAATGTCATACTAAATAACTTAATGGGATTATTTCAAGCTGTCTCGCCCAAGAGACAGAAGAGTGCAGAAATAATTATTATAACCATAAATAGTTCATAAGGGGTGATTGTGAATGTATGAATGTTACATATTCATTTTTTGCATGCAGACTTTTTGCTTGCTTAGTAAAACAAAAAAACTAAAGAGAAAACAATTAAAATAGCATTAGCATTCAGCAATATGCTGTTCTTTAAATAAGTACAATCAACAATGAACCTCCCATCCTCAACAGCTCACTCATATAGCCTAGATACAAATGTAATCATTGTTGTTTGGCAGAATGAACATGTCAGTCGATTACTTTGCTTCCTTACTTAACACATTCAGCAATTCCTTCAGCAGTTTCTATATGCATCACATCTCAAATTAAATACATTTTGGAAGGCTGTCCACACAGTAGTCTTGGTGTTGTATCTTAATCTGCGTGCCACATTTGTATGTGTGGATGGCATAACCTCTGACAAATCAAAAGTATGTTTTTGTGTTCCTCAAGGCTCAGTTCTGGGCCCTTAATTGTTCACACTATATATGCTGCCTCTTGGTAATGTAATCCGGAATCACAATGAGCATTTTCACAGCTGATGACACACATATATTTCGATGAAGCAGGGAGAAGCCCCAAAATTATCCATTTGGATCATGTGTTTCAGATATTAGGAAGTGGATGAACGTCTGGCTTTTAAACTCAAGAAAATGGTAGGGCTAGGGTTAGTTTGTTTTAGGACCCAAGAAACAAAAAGCTTTGTAGGCAGATCTCACTGTGAACCACAACGGCTGCATGAAATCTCGGCGTTACCCTTGACCTTGACCTCTCCTTTGATGAACATATAAAATATATCTCGAGTTGCTTATTTTCATATTCGAAACATTGCAAACATCTGAAACTTTCTATAAAAATCTGATGCAGAAAAACAAACCCATGCTTTTTTTACTTCTACATTTGATTATCGCAATGCTCTTCTTTCCGGTTACCTTGATAAATCAATCAATAAAAAATTATTGCTGCACACGGCTGCTTGAATCCTGACTAGAAGAGAAAATGTGGACATCTTTGTCCAGTGCCAGCCTGTTTACACTGGCTGGCTGTTAGGGTTAGCAAGCAAGTTTATTTACAGTGCCTTGCAAACATATTCACCCCCCTTGGCATTTTTTGTGTTTTGTTGCCTCACAACCTGGAATTAACATGGATTGTTTGAAGATTTGCATCAATGCATTTACAGAACATGCCCACAACTTTGAAGATGTTTTTTTTATTTTTTATTGTGAAGCAAACAACAAATAGGACAAAATAACAGAAAAAGTCAATGTGCATAACTATTCACCCCCCTAAAGTCATTACTTTATAGAAGCACCTTTTGCAGCAATCACAGCTCCAAGTTGCTTTGGATAAGTCTCTATAAGCTTGCCACATCTAACCACTGGGATTTTTGCCCATCCCTCCTTGTAAAACTGCTCCAGTTCCTTCAAGTTGGATTGTTTGTGCTTGTGAACAGCAATCTTTATGTCTGACCACAGATTTTCTATTGGATTGCGGTCTGGGCTTTGACCAGGTCATTCCAACACATTTACATGTTTCCCCTTAAACCACTCATGTGTTGCTTTAGCGGTGTGTTTGGGGTCATTATCCTGCTGGAAGGTGTACCTCTGTCCTAGCCTCAAATCACGCACAGAGTGGTTCAGGTTTTGCTCAAGAATATCCCTGTATTTAGCACCATCCATCTTTCCCTCAACTCTGACCAGTTTAACAGTCCCGGCTGCTGAAGATGCTGCATGATCCCCACAGCATGATGCTGCCACTACCATGTTTGACTGTGGGGATGGTGTTCTTTGGGTGATGTGATGTGTTGGGTTTGCGCCAAACATTGCGTGGCCGAAAAGTTAAATTTTAGATTTATCTCTCTGTGCTGCCTCTCTGATTAATGTCCTCCTTGCCCGGTCCGTGAGTTTTGGTGGGCGGCTGTCTCTTGGGAAGTTTGCTGTTGTGCCATGTTCTTTCCATTTGGTTATGACAGATTAGTGATTATGATAGATAGTTATGATGGTGCTCCTGGGGATCATCAAAGATTTTGATATTTTTTTATAACCTAACCCTGATTTGTACTTCTCAACAACATTGTCCCTTACTTGTTTGGAGAGTTCCTTGGTCTTCATGGCAGTGTTTGGTTAGTGGTGCCTCTTGCTTAGGTGTTGCAGCCTCTGTGGGCTTTCAAAAAAGATGTGTATATGTACTGACAGATCATGTGACACTTAAATTGCACACAGATGGACATCTTTTCACTAATTATGTGACTTCTGAAGGTAATTGGTTGCACCAGATCTTTTTATGGGCATAACAAAGGGGCGAATACATATGCACGTGCCAATTTTCAGTTAAAAAATAAAATAAAAAATAATATAAAAAATTAAATTAAAAAAATTAAAATTATATATATATATATATATATATATATATATATATATATATATATTTATTAGTTTTATGTATATATTTTTCTCATTTCAGTTCTCCAACCAAGACTATTCTGTTCTGATTCATCACAAACAATTCAGATTAAATAAACAGTGAACTCAAGGCTGTAATGCAACAAAATATGTAAAAAGCCAAGTGGGGTGAATACTTTTGCAAGGCACTGTATATAGCACACTTCATACAGAGAAGCAATTCAATGTGCGTTACAGTGAAAATAAAAATAATGCAATAGAATTAAAACAGTCAGATACATCATCAGCAGATTAAAATCACACAGAGGCTATTCCTCTGATAGCATCCGAACTTGCTTTATAGAGACAGCAAAAATATAGCAAAATATACATTTAATAACAAAATAAATCAAGAAGAGAAATATAAAATACAGCATAATAAAATACATAATAATAATAAAACATAGAATAATAAAATACAATATAAATATACTGTAAATAGAACATAAAAACACAGGAAGCAATAAAATATGTATGACTAAACAGTGCTGTTATAAAAACATTGGAAGCTATAAGACTTACAGTGTGTTTGAGCCTCATAGCTTCCAATGACTAGGTGTCTAAACCTTTGACTGTTGCTGTATAGTTATGAGCACCTGGGTACCTATAACAGGAAAGCAACTGCTCCTCAATATAAGTTTGAAAAGTTATAATAAGGTATCCTGCAGCTCTGCAACACTCTCTCCCCTCTGTCTATTACCAATATGCCCCCGCATTGGGATGCCTGACAGTGGTGACATTCTGATGTGCAACGATGAGCTGTCCAACTCTAACCCCAGCTCTCCATTTATAGCACTTTCATGTCCTCTTACTGTTGCTTGACAAAGTGCTTTAACTCTCTCTCATCTCTGTCTTCCTTCCTCTCCATCTTTCTTTACCTTTTCAACCCTCCTGTTCTCTCCTTTACTTTCACTTCCTGTCTCTATGTCTCTCTGTCTGCTTCCCTCCATCTCTCTCTGCTGCCATCCTTCCTCAGTAGCTCAGCGTGTTATATGATCTGCTTTATAAATCATGTTATTCCTACCAGGGCTGGAGGTATAAAAAGAGACAGATCAGTATTTTGACAGCCTGTCTGACTGTTCATAAGGTCAGGGCAACTGCATTCAGCCTGACTTTCTGAACTAAACAACATGAATCCTCACTGACCTCAATAACATGACCCTTACACCCTGACCTCAACAACATGACCCCTACACCCTGACCTTAACAACATGACCCTTACACCCTGACCTCAACAACATGACCCCTACACCCTGACCTCAACAACATGACCCCTACACCCTCACCTCAACAACATGACCCTTACACCCTGACCCCTACACCCTAACCTCAACAACATGACCCTTACACCCTGACCTCAACAACATGACCCCTACACCCTAACCTCAACATGACCCTTACACCCTGACCCCTACACCATAACCTCAACAACATGACCCTTACACCCTGACCTCAATAACATGACCCCTACCCCCTAACCTCAACAACATGACCCTTACACCCTGACCCCTACACCCTAACCTCAACAACATGAACCTTACACACTGACCTCAATAACATGACCCCTACACCCTAAACTCAACAACATGACCCCTACACCCTAACCTCAACAACATGATTCCTACCTCCTGACCACTAATGTCATGACACTTACCAACTGACCTTCACAACATGACCCCATTGACCTCTACAACATGATCCTTATTAAGTGACCTCTACAACATGACCCCTACTGACCTCTACAACATCATCCTTACTACCTGACCTCTAAAACATGATCATGATCTCAACAATGTGACTCCTTTTTCGTGACCTATACATGAGTCCTCCCAGACCTCAACACTAATTGTACAGATCAGAACATCTACAAAATGACTAGATTGTAAAATACAGGTTTCAGATAAAAGGTTTTGTCCATTTTAAAATGTGTTCTTAGATGTCAATAGGATTTCTTATTTCTTGTAATGTCATCCTGTAATGTGACATACCTTGTATTATTGTGTTGAAAAACTATGTCCTTCCTGGTATTTAGATAACCCAAACCAGTCCCAATATTGCTGCTTCATTGTATCTAATTTATAAACTGTACTTGTGTATCTGGGCTGTTATTTATTCAGACATATGCTGATGGAGCATGCATGCTCACAGCAAAGCTATCTGTTTTACTAATCTCCCTCACTCTTTCATTGCTGCTATCTTTTCTGTCCATCTCTCTCCCTCTGCCTCTCTCCATCTGTCTCTTCCACTCTGTACCTCTCCATCTCTCTTATTTTCTGCCGCTCTACGTGTCTCCCCGCCTCTCTCTCCCCCTTTCTCTATCTGCCTGTCTGCCGTTCTCCTTTTCTTTCCCTGTCTCACTCTGCCTCTGTCCCATTCTATCTTTCTCTGCCTCTGCATGGCAGACAGATTGTGAAACTACTACAGCTGCTGTTACACCTCACAGTGGTTCTCTTCACAATCAGATTTAAGCAGAGTGCTAGCGTGAGGGGGAGTCTCCCCAAGGTAAATACTAGGCCATATGTTCTGCAAATACTGCAGCATGTCACTGTTCTAAAAACGACGGTGTAATGTACCAGTCAAACATTTGGACACACCTTCTCCTTTAAGTGTATTTCTTTCCAAATTGAGCAGCCCTTCACAATCACCAAAACGTAACCCAGTTGAGATGGTTTGGGATGATTTGAGGACCACAGAGTGAAGGAAAAGTAGCCAAAAACAGCATAGCATGTGGGAACTCCTTCAAGACCGTAGTACAACCATTCCTGGTGACTACTTTATGAAGCTGGGTCAGAACATTTCAAGAGTATGCAAAGCTCTCAAAGGCAAAATGTGGCTACTTTGAAGAATCTAAAACATAAACAGATTTTATTTAACAACTTCTTGGTTACTACATTATTCCATGTGCAATTTCATTTTTGTGTGGTCTTCATTATCATACAACAATTTGGAAAATAATAAAATGAAAGAAAGGCTCTTTAAGGTAGTGCGTCTAAACCTTTGACTGGTACTGCATGTTAGCCTGTCAAAAAAATGTATATTCTTGACTGGAGCTTGGTGACTATAGTATATCTACATGTGGTCTAACTAGGTAACTATAGCGTGACTCCATGTTGACTATAGCGTGACTCCATGTTGACTATAGCGTGACTCCATGTTGACTATAGCGTGACTCCATGTTGACTATAGCGTGACACCATGTTGACTATAGCGTGACTCCATGTTGACTATAGCGTGACTCCATGTTGACTATAGCGTGACACCCTGCTTCTCTCTCCAGGGACTTTTGTAGGGAGAGACCATATTATGTGTCAGGTCAACATATTAGCCCAAGTTTCTGAATTGGAAATGCGATAAAATATAGAATATCAGCCAGGAGCCCATCTGTGTCTTGCCACTTTCTCTCTTTCGCTCTCGGTTTCTCTGTTGTCTTCCTCTCTTCCTCTTTCTCACTGACAATGTTTCCACAGTCATTATTTTTAATGACGGAATATTTACATTTAATATGAATTCTGACCAACAACTACGTTTTGTAAATGTCACAGGTATTTGACATAGCAATTTTCTAATGATATTTAAAACGCACCTGTACTAAAGGTCACTGAAGGTCAGTGTAAAGCTGGTAAAGCTACAAAAAAAATCCATGTAATTGCAGCACATATTCATGAATGAGTTATGAATAAGAAATGAAAATGATTTCCTGGTGACCAAGATTCTGCCAAAATAATCTGGACCACGTCACGCGTCAACCCGCAAACCCCATCCTAAGTCGTAAAACCCCGCCCTAAGTCGTAAAACCCCGCCCTAAGTCCTAAAACCCCACCCTAAGCCCTAAAGTCCCGGGCTTGGCACCAAGTGAAAGCCGGGCCACTGGGCCATGGCCGACTGGCTCAGGCCCGTGTCAGTGGAAACAGACAGAAATCTGGACCTTGGGGTAAAACCCCAGTGTTTGGCACCAGTGGAAACGCTGCATTCATGTCAACTGCTGATGAAGGCACTATGAAACACATTTGATTGACTTATTTAAAGTATTAACGACTTATTTTGAAGAACACTAATTTAGTATCCTAGATAGACAAGGGATTACATTCAAAATTGCATCACAAATAGAAACACAGTCGCAATTGAATATATTGCAAAACCAAGTGTATGCTTTCACAAGGCTGGATATGACAGTGCAGTTCAGGGTTCATTTGATTCAGGCATCTCTTCTCAACTTTGAAACTATCCAATTAAAACTGTCTTTTGAAGCAAGTGGAGGAATGGCAGTCAGATGTTCTTCTGCTAACATCCTGGAGTACATATCAACAGAGAGAACTACAACATGTTATGCAACACAAATAAACAGATGGTATATATCTAATATGCAATATATTGTGATCTAATATGCAATATATAGCGATCATTTATTCAATGTACTATCTAATGCAAAGACTGGTGTGTCTAACAAGCACTCTATGTTGTTCTATCCAATGTACTATCTATTATACAGATGTACATCTAATAGGTAATATGCTATCTAATATACAGTATGTATTATACATGTTTTTATTTCATCTCACCTAGACTATTGTAATGCTTTGTTTACACGCCTCAACATTAAGTCCCTGGGTAAACTCCAAGTTATACAGCATTCAGCTGCCAGACATTTTACAAGGACTAAATCAGAGTCTCATAACCCCAGTGTTGGCGCTCTACACTGGATACCGGTGAATTCCAGGGTAGATTTTAAAACTCTACTTAAAGCTCTACATGTTCTGGCACCTGATTACATCAACATGCTAATCCCATTGTCCACTGTGACTGTTTCTGGTGGATTTTTGATGTACGAATCCATGCATGGGTTTTGGGTCAGGATAGACAAACACATTTGCTGGCTACAATATACAGTAGTTACTGTATGTTATATAATACAAATAACATTATTATTATAGATGATTCATCCTATGTAATATCTGTAATACAGCTCTGGAAACAGTTAATTGACCACTGCACCTTTTTCTTTCCTTGCCAAAAAAGTTGAAAAGGAAAGTTTTAAGAGAGGAAAAGAAGTGTTTAATTTGCAGTGGTCTCTTTTAATGCTTCTGTTCCTCACTTTCTCCATACATACCTGCACGTAACCTTAGATCCGGGATGCTGGCCTTCTACACAGAGTTGCAAAAAGTAAGACATCTCAGACCGGCTAATAACATTTTTGAAACATAGAGAACAACTAGAAAAACGGGTTTGGGACAGAAAAATCTAAGTTTAAAGTGTTCAGATAACAAAGAACATCTTTAATGAATGCAAACCAAATAGAAAGATGCCAGAGGCAGTGTGATGATCTGGGTGGGCTTTGGTGGTGGTAAAGTGGGAGATTTGTACAGGGTAAAAGTTAGTTTAAAGGAAGGCCATCACTCCATTTTGCAATGCCATACCCTGTGGACGGATCGTGATTGGAGCAAATTTCCTCCAACAACAGGAAAATGACCCAAAGCAGAGCTCCAAACTATGCAAGAACAATTTAGGAAAGGAGCACTAAGCTGGCATTCTGTCTATAATAGAGTGGCCAGCACAGCCCCCAGGAGATCAAGCACTAAGCTGGCATTCTGTCTATAATGGAGTGGCCAGCACAGCCACCAGGAGATCAAGCAGTCAGCTGGCATTCTGTCTATAATAGAGTGGCCAGCACAGCCACCAGGAGATCAAGCACTAAGCTGGCATTCTGTCTATAATAGAGTGGCCAGCACAGCC
>JACXGJ010018153.1:0-10487 GCA_016801105.1 Esox niger
CCCCCCCCCCACCCACTTCCCCAGGACCACTCGGTAGCGGCAGAGCCATGTGGTTGGTAAGGGATGGGGCCGGTCAGATGTGGAATGGGCAGGAGCTGGGATGCTTTAAAATGACACGGCCTGAACATACCCCCCCCACTGAGTCTCTACCTCCACATGGCTTCAATAGGTCAGAAACTGGAATCAATGCATTAAAACGCCCCAACGACCTGTACAATAGATGTCATTGAATAGATGTCTTTGTGTGTGTGTGTGTGTGTGTGTGCGCGCATGACTGTACCTTCTCCTTGTCACTGGCCTCTCTGGCCACGGTGGAGCCCTAACAGACGAAGACAGAAACACGTCAGAGATGTCCTCCTCCACGTCAACTCATGTAAAGCTACAGAGGCCCTTCTTCCCCTCCTCCCGTACCTTCAGGTCGTATTTCTTGTAGACGGAGAGGCGGTGGGAGAAGACGTTGCGGGTGACAATCATGTAGGTCTCGTCTCCATCCACCGTGAGGCGGTACATCCCCAGAAACTGAGGCAGAAGCGTGTTGCCATGACACTCCACGATGAACTGAAGGGGGAGGTCCATATTTTAAAGCCCACTCTGGTAACTCATGAGTCATGAGGTGTGTGTGTTTGTACCTGATGGTACTTCTTGAGGATGTTGTGCATCTCGGCCACATCCTCGCTGCTAATGGTTTTGATGACGTAGCGTTTGTCATACGAGGTGTGGAAGCGAGCGCCGCTTCGACCGTGAGCCTCACTGTTCAACGGAGCCTCACGGGTCAGGGAGTTCTACACACAGAGGCAAGAGGGAAACACTTGAGTGAAAACCAATCTGAGTTCTATTCACAAAAAGACAAACATGGACTGTGAGGAGAGAGTGAGGGGTGAGAGGCAAGTGAAGAGAGTAAGGAAGGAGACCGTTTCAGAGTCAACTGTGTCCACCCCTGTTAGAGGCCGCCTCGCCTTCCACTGTAAACATTGAGACCGACAGACCACCTCACCCTCCACTGTAAACATTGAGACCGACAGACCACCTCACCCTCCACTGTAAACATTGAGACCGACAGACCACCTCACCCTCCACTGTAAACATTGAGACCGACAGACCACCTCACCCTCCACTGTAAACATTGAGACAGACAGACCACCTCACCCTCCACTGTAAACATTGAGACCGACAGACCACCTCACCCTCCACTGTAAACATTGAGACCGACAGACCACCTCACCCTCCACTGTAAACATTGAGACCGACAGACCACCTCACCCTCCACTGTAAACATTAAGACAGACAGACAGATGCAGAGGACTAGAACCCACTGATCTAACATCCCATAATGCCCACACAGAACACACTCTAGCCAGGGAATAAAGCTTTACACACAGATGCAGAGATTAAGAATGGGAGCCAAACCGAGATAATGACAGAAATAGAGAGCGGGAGAGAGAACACACTCACACACAGTACATCTACAAGGGTTACAGATTTCATTGTACTTTTTGGGTCATTCCTACTACGTGGTGCTATTTCTTTCCCCAAGAAAATATAACTCCGGAAAGAATTGAGAGACCCCTGCACCTTTTTCTTTCCTTTCCAAAAAAGTCAAAAAGGAAGGTTTTGAGAAAGAAACAGAAGGGTTAAAATTAAGAAACCACTGCAAATTGAATGGTTCTGTTCCCCACTCAAAACGTTCCTTTTCAACTTTTTTGGAAAGGATAGAAAAAGCTCCAGTGAGCTCGTAATTTTTTTAAAGTGCAAGTTTTTAAATATTGTATGTATTTTCATTTCAGTACTTGGCTAAAACCAGTGTATGTTTTATATAAAAACAATAGTTATCTGCTCCTAGACTGGAGTGCACCTACTTCCTGTACTTTGATTCTGAAATAACTAACCCAGAATATCTGACAAAAATCCAATGGAAACTATAATGGAAGTCGAGCAGTTTGAATTCAGTGATTGGCTAATTTAACACAACTACTTTTAGTCTTTGTCAGACACAAGCCATTTGTAGCAACGTACCAATCAGAGGTTTCTTCACCCACACGCAACTGCTATTAACTAACCTGAGTGAGGGGGTAGAAAAAGGAGCGCGAGGAGAGAGTGAAGGAGGGGCTGAGGAGAAAGGGATTGATAGAGGAGGCTATACATGGACCTAGCAGAAGGCTGCTGTTTCTATGATGCAGTTTAAACAATTGTTAAATGACAATTTTACAGTGAATTGTGTTTGTTATTCTAAATGTTTTTTGCTATTTTGTTTTTAAATGATTTTACGGTTGTACAGGGCAACACTGTAAATTTGTTCTCAGTCTCAGATGGTTTTTAAATTGAACAAAATAAAGACAATAATGAATAATGTTACGTGTGAAATTGTGTGGAGTACAAGTATGTGTGGGTTTTGTGTGGGTACAGTCTAGTGTGTGTGTGTGTGTGTGTGTGTGTGTGTGTGTGTGTGTGTGTGTGTGTGTGTGTGTGTGTGTGTGTGTGTGTGTGTCTGTGCACGCACACATTATAGTCAATTCTGAAGCAATACTGTGAAAAAACATTTGATAATCATTGGCATCTGATCATCTTTCAGTTAGCAGCCTTGTTTAACAGTGTTATTGCCTGGGGTTAGAACTTATTCGTCTGTCCTCACCAGAACACACAGGTCCAACCTGATCGCTCAGAAAATGCCTAGGTGAGAGAAATCGGTAGAAGCTGCAGGTAATTGAGGTTGTGCTCTCTGCTACCTAAGGACCAATCAATCTGCTCCTGACACAGATGAATGACACCAGAACAGACCACATGGTGACCCGGGACAACCGGGAATGTTTTAACCCAAAGCGTGTCACAGAACTTCTTGACGAGCGCTGAGGTTTTTAGGAAGACCTCAGGAGCTCTGTTGACATGGTGAAGTGGACACCACACCTTTATATGGACACTCATCTGTGTACAACAGCCCGACAATAAGAAACAACCCTGCTCAGGTATTAAAAACACCAGGGATGGTGAGCTAATCACTGACCCAATAGGCCTGTGCCCACTCTGATCGGAGAAAAATTCTATAGAAAATACAGAATCAGTCAAAAGAAAGAAAAAAGTTTGAGAAGTAAAAAACCTCGGTAGCGAGACAACCCACAACTGCCCTCAAGAGTACTCAGAAACAGAAAGTCCAATGGACCAAAATCAGTTCTGGGAATTTAAGAATGGTAAATCCTAACGATGAGAAATTCAAGAATGATTTAATTTCCTTGAATCAGTAATTAAAACCAACCAAAAGCCATTTGATAATCCAAAACCCAACGAGAACTAAATGAAAAGCTCAAATCTGTAAAACAACATTAAAGGCCAAGATTAGGAGGACAGATTGCGAGAGAGAGTGGGATTACTTTCAGGGTGGGTCTGTGTGTGTGTGTGTGTGTGTGTTTGTGTGTGTGTGTTCATGTTTTACTAACCTGGTGGGGAACAAAATCCCCCAGATGGATACTATAAAATGGTAAACATGACCATTCACCAGCGCACACAGCAAAACATTCTCTTGAGTAAGGTGCTTGGTATGAAAATTAGGATTACGGAAGTTAGGATTTTATGGGAAAACCTTTGTGTCCCCACAACAACAGTGCGTTTGTCTGTGTGTACCTGGAAATCCTGGTCGTCGATTCCAAACTTCTCTCTGAGGTTGCGGAACACTAGAGGACAGTACTCCTTAAACTTGAAATGGCTTGGCATATTCTCCCTAAACACACAGGCACAAACCAGTTCAAATTAAATGGAAAACTGTCATTGAGGTAGTATACATGAGGGCAAAGGCAAATTGTTCATCGGTCTACTTACTTGTTGAAGAGGTGATTGTCCACCTTGATTTTGGAGTAAGCCTTGAAGTCATCAGGCATCAGCATGATGGGAATCTGAACATGGCTCAACTCATTGATCTGAGAACGATACCGACATAAAGAAACCGATTAGAGGCAAAAGACAAAATGTCCCATCTGGGGAGGAATTAAATAAAAAGGTGTGACCTACGCCAGTGTAGCAGTCTAATCTGCTGCAGTGGTTTGATACATGAACATGTTTAAGATATTATATATTTTGCACATCAGGTATAAACCATTTTGAAAAATCCGAAATTTATTGCAAAGCTCAACAAAGACTCTTATTGATCAAAGACATAAAGACATGAAAAATGACAATGTCTGAGTCCAAGTTGCCAGTTGTTTCTGAATGCAGCATTATATCCCTTCAATGTGTCACCAGTGACTTTAAACCAGGTACAAGCTGCCCACGCCAACATCTGACAAGAGAAGTGCAAATGTAGCAGTAAATTACACATAACTGGGTTGCAAAGGTTCGGAAACATCCTGGGAATTCTCTAGAACTTTAACAGACATTTTCCATGGGAAGTTAAGCCCGGAAGTTTTGCTTGAATTCATTGAAATAGTTTGCTTATAATTTTAGAACGTTTTCATGCCAGTGTACCCCAAGTATGCTGGCAGGAGCATCCTGTCTGGTGCAGAGACCCACAAGGCCTGTGGTGTCAGCGCTATTATGACTCGCCACCACAGCCTGGGTGAAGGCCAGGTTCTTGGCAGTCTGGCGAAGTGCATTTCCAAACAAGGACTTTGAGGTAGAGTGGTAATATGGCAGTCGTGCCAACATGTCATCTGCCACCTGGTGGATCTTAGGCTCTTTCCCCTGTTACCTCTATCTTCCTCCGTATCCCAACAACATCAGCAACATCAGAGCTCAACTGGTCCCTGTTTGGGAACCCACACACCAGAGGATGCAACAGGCTGACCAAAACAACATCAGAGCTCAACTGGTCCCTGTTTGGGAACCCACACACCAGAGGATGCAACAGGCTGACCAAAACAACATCAGAGCTCAACTGGTCCCTGTTTGGGAACCCACACACCAGAGGATGCAACAGGCTGACCAAAACAAAGGTTCAGAAATCGATGGTCAACTGGGCAAATTTGAGGTGGTTTGAGCCTGACAATGAACCATCCTCTACAAGGCTGTAAAGGGACAGTGGCGATGAGTATTCAGAGTCTGACGTTCAAGAGTTGGACATTGAGCTGGTCCAGGGAGAAGACACGGAGGCCTGAGAGGAAAACAACACAACGCTTTAGTCTTCCGATTACCATTTTACAGTTTTTTGTGGGATTCAATGGATCATTAGGGACACATCATTCAATAATCCCTTTTGTTGTTCAGTGAAATTATGTGAAAAGCCTTTTAAATAAAGTTCAACTGGTAACTAAATCTTCTTTTTAATTCAGTTGGAAGGAATTCATTATGCAATTATGTTTATGAAGTTTATACAGAAAAATGTGGACACTGACACAATTTTCATAATGGATGTGAAATGAAACACCCGAGATGCAATTAATGTGCAGACTTTCATCTTTAATTCAAAGGGTTGAACAAAAATATTTTATGAAACATTTAGGAATTGCAACCATTTTCATACACAGTCCTTTCATTTCATGGGCTCAAATGTAATTGGAAAAATTAACTCAATAATAGACAACATTTTCCTTTTTAACACTTAGAATCCTTTGCAGACAGTGAATGCCTGAAATGTATGGACATCACGCTGGGTTTCCTCCATTATGATGCTTTGCCAGGCCTTTACTGAAGTTTTCTTCAGTTGTTGTTTGTTCATGGGTCTTTCTGCCTTAAGTTTTACCTTCAGTAGGTGAAATGTATTTCGGCCATTGCAGAATATTCCACTTCTTTGCCTTAGATAAAAACTCCTGGGTTGCTTTTGCAGTGTATTGGGTCCTTTTCAATTTGTAAAATGAAGCCCCGTCCAATCAACTTTGCTGAATTTGGCTGAATCTGAGCAGACAATATATCCCTATACACTTCAGAATTCATCTGGCTGCTTCTGTCACATCATCAATAAACACTAGTGACCCAGTGCCATTGGAAGCCATGCAGGTCCATGCCATCACACTGCCTCCACCATGGTTTACAGATGATGTGGTACGCTTCGAATCATGAGCCGTTCCAAGTCTTCTCCATACTTTTTTCTTCCCATCATTCTGGTACAGGTTGATCTTAGTTTCACCTGTCCAAAGAATGCTGTTCCAGAACTGGGCTGGCATTATTAGATGTTAGAAGTCAAATCTGGCCTTTCTATTCTTGAGGCTTATGAATGGTTTGCACCTTGTGATGAACCCTCTGTATTCGCTCACGTGAAGTCTTCTCTTTAAGGTAGACTTGGATAATGATATGCCTACCTCCATTGAGTGTTCTTCACTTGGCGGGATGTTGTGAAGGGTCTTTTCAATAGAAAGGATCCTACAATCCTCTACCACTGTTGTCTTCCATGGACATCCAGGCCTTTTTGTGTAGCAGAGCTCACCAGTGGGTTATTTTTTCTCTCAGAATGTACCAAACTGTTGATTTGGCCTCTCCTTATATTCCTACTGTCTCTCTGGTTTGCAGCCTAAGGATGGCCTGTTTCACCTGCATTGAGAGCACCTTTGGCTGCATGTTGTGGGTTCACAGCAACAGCTTCCAAATGCAAATGCCACACCTGGAATCAACTCCGGATCTTTTACCTGCTTAACTGATTAACAAACAACGAAGGCATAGCTCACACCTTTCACGCCCATGAAACAGGTTTTTAGTCAGTTGTCCAATTACTTTTTTACCCTTGAAAAAAAAGGGGATCTACATATTAAAGAGCTGTAATTCCAAAAACCTTCTTCCAATTTGGATGTGAATACTCAAATTAAAGCTGAGACTGAACTTTAAGTGCATATTAATTATTTAACTGTAACTTAGATATATTTTGGTATACAGCCAAAATAAACCTGTGTCAGTGTCCAATTATTTCCAACCTAATCGATATGATATGGTAAAAGGTGTATGTATCTCTCTGCATAAGATATAGTACATGTAGTCAATGCATAAAAAAAATCTACATTTAATTCGTTTTAATATTAAATTGACATATGTTTCTGTTAATTCCCATATAGTCATGTTAATTCCCACAGAAAGTTTCCACCTCTGAATATTCCCAAAAATGTGCAACCCGCTGCTGGTAACTGTTGCTAACACAGGCAAAGCATGGCCACATAATTGTGAGAATCCTTCAGATAGGACAGTGTGTATGTGTCTGTGTGTGTGTGCTTGGGGGGGGCAGGCGGGGGGGCTTGTCCAGCCAGCCTACAGGCGGCAAGAGGGATCTGCAGAGAAGCTTGTCGGCCAGCATCAGCAGCTGTGACTCACACACCTCTCATTTCCCCCTCATTCTTCTCTGTCTCTCTCTATATGACTTTATTACGGTGTGCGTGCATGCATTGCTAAAAGGTGGTTCAGTTTCAATCTATGTTTTATTAACTGCTTAGTACAGCAGCCGCTCTCTCATTAAAGGACCGTTGGAGACAGAGAAAAACAAGCCACTGGCACGACATGGTTTTTCGGTGACCGAGGAGTCATCATTCATTCTGTTGTTTCTGTAACAAACCAGACTGAGTCCCCCCCCAGACAGTTCAGGAAGTACACGGAAAATGAAATGCTCCTCAATGCATTTCAATGAATATCACAACTGGAATGGAACCACAAGCAAGAATTTCTTGAACGTAATACCAGAGGCCCGGGGCCCAGAAGCCCAGAGGTCGCCGCCTAGTGGTTTAAAGTGTCAGTGCAGCATGGGTTTGAATCCGGTTCAGTGCTCTTCTTTATGTTTCTTTATTTAAAAGCCCTCTCTACCGTTCTACTCTGTCCTGCCAAACAAAACTAAAACGCCCAAAAGACCACTACTAAACCCGACCTTGGTTCCCACAGAAATAAACACACCTTTACTTCAATTCGGGTAGGAGGTAGAATCAAATGTACCATCATATAAACAAACATTCATATAATGAACACGTGTCCGTTCAGACATCATACCGTTGCACTTTAATAGGCAGTGGGTCAGTCTGTCAGCTGTGTAGCCGCCAGACGGACCACGCCGGCGGTATAATGTCAGTGTAGGGAACAGTGACTGGGGGATCGGGTGGCTCGCCAGGCAACCAGTCGGTCCGGTCGGGCCTGCGTGGCCTCATCAGGGTGGTAGGACCTACACGACAGATGGGACGGAATATGGTCTCAGTATGACTCCCCTACTCCACGTCCTAGGGCCTTTCAGTATGAGATTTACTGGACGAGTGAGAGGGAGAAAGATAGATGGAGAGAGAGGAAGGCAGAGAGATAGAAAAAGTAAGAAAGGACAAAGAATGATTGAAGAAAAAGGGAGAGAGCGAGACACAAAGGGAAAGACTGAGTTTGGTGTTGACACAACCCTTTTCTGCTCAGTGTTCTCCCAACTGGAAACACCTTAATTTATGGAATATGGTCCAAAATAATACCAAATAAAATGACGGACACCAATTGCTCTAGTGTTCTTAGCTAATTTTACAACCACAGACACTTGACTCAATACAATTCTCTCTCAGAGGGCTCAAGAGATTTTCATTGACTTCGTGGTTTGGTCTTTGCTCTGACATGCACAGTTGAGTGAGACCTTATACAGACAGGTGTGTGCCTTTCTAAATCATGTCCAATCAACTGAATGTCACAAGTTGACTCCGATCAAGTTCTAGACACGTCTCAAGGATTATCAAAGGACACTGGATGCATCTGAGCTCAATTTGAAGTGTCCTGGCAAAGAGTCTGTGAGATATTTCAGTTTTCATTTTTCAATAAATTGGCACACATTTCTAATGTGTTTTGCTTTGTCATTATGGGGTATTGGGTGATTCATGGCAAAAAAAAACATAACCAATGACTAATTAAGTCCACAATACAAAATGATTGTGGAGATTAAGTATTCACTTTAAGGTCCCCCTGCTAAATGACTTAAAGGTGCACCCAACATCATTCCAATTTCATATAATCCAAAATCCCAAAGTATCTCTTTAAGGACAGAGGCTTCTAAGAGACAGCCAGTGATGTTGGGTGCCAGGCAACGACGTCACCCAGGGAGACGGATGCATCCTGGGTACTTCAGAAGGCGACGTCCCCACATCACAAAGCCGTGCTTCACACAGAGCAGAGCCAGGAGGGAAGACAATGGCCCCAATCTCTTCTGATTGGAAGGATGATCGCTCTGAACGCAACTCACTAATGCTGCATTTCCCTCGGTCAGTGCTCACTCTCCACTTCTCAACCTGTCTGTTTCTCAGACCGGCTGTCTCTCTCTGTGGCACTTTCTCTGCCTGCCTGTCTTGTTAACTTTCATACTGCCACTTCCTGTTCATTGTTGCCTTGGTGACGGAGTCTGAGGTTTCCGGATCGGAGCAGAGTGCATGGCCCCGGTGGACAGGAAGTGGGAGAGGAACTTAAGTCAGCACATGGAGCCCTATCTCTTATAACACCACTCTCCGGCTGATATGAGACAGAGAGCTATCTCTTATAACACCACTCTCCGGCTGATATGAGACAGAGAGCTTGGAAAGATTAACTACAAAAGAAATAGAAAAAAATATATCAACAAAAGAAAACTATCAGTTCTGCTGGCAGCAAAATACTGTCTTCTTTCTCTGTTTTCAAGCACTATGCAGCTTTTTTTTGGAACAAATGAAAACCTACGGTGCAGATAAATGGCTTAAAACCATTTTCTTGTGACACCTAAGACTTTTATTCTAGGCCCTGGGACACATATCTCTCTGACAAACCGCAACACCGTAGAGACAAATCACTCAAGTCAACATGATGTTATATCACATTAAACAGGAACAGCCAGGCGAGGCGGAGCATGTGAGCAGCGCACCAGCGGTCAGCATTCACTGCTCAGTGACCGACCTGACGTTTCAATACACACCGGCAATTTCAGATGTGTAGCCGTTAGGTAATCTCCGCAGGAGGCCAGAGACATGCACGATCCATCGAACGACACCCCGGGTGCTCAGAACCGGCACAACCGGACCCTGCCTTTCACAGCTGCAAATGTGAGAGCACAATTGGGCTCATCACATGCCTGGAGGCAAACACGGCAGCTTGGCCTTTTAGCACCGGTGTCTCCACACTGTCGTCCGTCGCGGAGGAAAAGGGTGACGCAATCATTCCAACGACGTAATCCTGGTTCGCTTGGCAGCAGCCGCTCCGGTCTGCGGCACCCCAATACAGAAACGATCCACTCCCCAAAAGGACGGCACATTGGAAAATACGGGGGCGGCCAGTTCCCCCCCGTCAGTCGATGTCATTTCGGTTGTGACCATGTGCAAAGTGAAACAATATTTCTGTAATAAATGAAATGAGGTGTGAAGTCCCCACCGGACCAAGGTCCCAGTCACACCCAACGGTGTGACCATGGTCCAGACACACCCAACGGTGTGACCATGGTCCCAGTCACACCCAACGGTGTGACCATGGTCCCAGTCACACCCAACGGTGTGACCATGGTCCCAGTCACACCCAACGGTGTGACCATGGTCCCAGTCACACCCAACGGTGTGACCATGGTCCCAGTCACACCCAACGGTGTGACCATGGTCCCAGTCACACCCAACGGTGTGACC
>JACXGJ010018154.1:0-10485 GCA_016801105.1 Esox niger
CTCCCATGTCACTCTCTCCCTCTCTACTCCCATGTCACTCTCTCCCTCTCTACTCCCATGTTACTCTCTCCCTCTCTACTCCCATGTCACTCTCTCCCTCTCTACTCCCATGTTACTCTCTCTTTCTCCCTTTCTACCCCATGTCACTTGGTCTCTTTCCCCTTGTCAGTCACACTCCCTCTCTATCCCTGTCTCTTACTCTTTACCCCCTTGTTTTGCCTTCTATTTAACTTTCTCTTTTTCTCTCCTCCTGTCTCTGTGGCTCTCTGTCTCCCATTGTCTCTCACTCAATCTAGACAATCAGTCTCACTCACTCAGTCACTCACTGACTCACTCACTTACTCTCTCTAGTTCAAAGGTCACTGAGAGGTAAACAGCAAGGACCCATGTATTTACCAGTCTGTCTAATTATTGACCATGGATGATATCAGAGGCAGGCACACAAATCGTTAAAGGTCCTGTTGTTGTGACATAATGGCTAAACCAAACTCGAATTGAACTGCCTGCGACTTCCAGCCTCTCACTACTTTGTTTTGTCAAGCGAGGTCATTTTAAAATCCAAAGTTTTTCTAGGATGTGTTGGACACAGACGCTGTATCTTAGTCTTGAGACATTTTGACCATAATCGGAAACAACTTGCAGCGACAGGAACTCAGGGATTTGTATGTGGGTTAGAATTATAATAATGGACATGTTCATATAGCGGTTAATATATTCTTCATACAGGCAAATCAAATCTGACTTTTAAAAATGGAAATTACAAACTTTAGAGGCCTGTTTTTAAAAACATCACAAATGTGGAATTCCTATATCAACAGGATGATTACATTAATACATGATATCTCTGGCTGAATGTAGGCAACTATTAACACAGTGAATGGTATGTTGGTACAGCTGATAAAGTATCATACTCTGTGTTGCTACATCCATCAACTGTTACATTTTTGAAGAGGTATTTCTCATTGAATTCTCATTACAGTCAATAGTTTCATTTGGATTCTTTTCAGTTCAATTCAATCAAACTCAATATGTGCTTTATTGGCATGAATGGATGGTGGCCACTGTGGCCAAAGTGAACATGTTCAGGTAGCAATGGTGATACAGTACATAAATAAATACAATGAAACTGTAAAAGCACAATTAATTCCCTTCAAAAAAGTTGTTTCAGATTTTAGAGCATAAACTACTGTGACTCTATGAGTGGACCTGTTAATCAAAACGCACCTATTGAATTGCAACGTAAATGTATAACAAATGTTTCTTGGAACCGATGTCTGACAGGCAATCTTGTTTGTACAAGTACAGCTCCTCAACATCTGACCACTGTGAGAAACAACAGGTTGCTTATTAACCACCTACAGTTGGTCTACAACGGATGGGATGTGCCTCACTTCAGTGAACGGACACATTTTTTGTATCAGATTTGTTGAGTTGTTCAGGGACATTTTCAAGTGAACTGAATCCAACATTAATGCAGGTTTGGTTTTGAATCGTGGTTCATTGATCCTTTTATGTTATTGAACAGTTAATTAGCCTGTTTTCACTAATAAAATATATTAAATATTGTGTTGGTGGTTCGGTGTGTGCAAATTAATTTTACTCTATAAATTGGGATCAAAATGTCCTCAAACTGTAATAAAAACAAGGACAAATCTAAAAATTTTGGAGAGTTTTTCAGGATTATGAAGTTTGGGTTAGGGTTACAGTCAGGGATATGGTCATGGTTACGGTTACGGTTTAAGTTTATGAAGAATCGTTAAGGTTAAGGTTCATTTCTTGGTGTAACAAATAGGTTAAAGTTTGGGAGAGCATGCGTGTGCGTGTGTGTGTGTGTGTGTGTGTGTGTGTGTGTTTGTGTACATGCACAAGCCTCTTTTTCTGCCCTCTGTTCAGCCAATCCTCTCACTTAAAAAGAGTAGACTCCTCTCTAAACTCCTGAGCGAATGAAGTACAGGGGGTGGGAAAGGTCAGCAACAACACACTTCCTGCTACAACCGAAAACCAAAGTTAACTGGATCCAAACCTGAGTCAAATGCAAGGCATTACATATAATGTATCATTACAGCGATACTGCACATGTTTGTTTTATTTTATATTGATACATGGACGTGTAGATAACACTGTACAGGCCTACTATAGGACAATTACCACCCAAAGATTCTAAGAGTATTTGTATTTGTTTTTAATCAGGCCTAACTGACAGGGTCATTAACCAGAGCAATCCAAATATTTCACAGGATCTACAACCTCTTTTGGTACCAAAAAATGCTTTCTACTGACTCTTTTACGGGAAACAATGTTCGTAAAAAAAATACTACTGCCCGTCACGTGGGGACATAGCGGATAACCATCCTACGATGAATAATTGGTCAGTAATGTTCAAAAGTCCGTTACAGAGGACAATCGTTAATTGGTGTTGCTATTCTAACAAGTAATATCCATATCCGTAAATTTTCATAAGACACTGACGTGACGTGACGCACTCGGTGTCCAATAGGTCAAAAACCTGTTTGTTTAAAGTCTCCATCAAAGACCAAAGAAAACTCCAGTCCCTCTGTCTGTACCAGCAAGTCACAGTCGCGCGTCACACCAGAGCAAGGAGTAAACGATGATGCAGCGGGGTTTGTTTCGCAGGGGTGCGCTTCTGGCGCAACAGACCGCTGTGGAGGGCTCGCTGCCTCCGATGATTTCACCTCTTCAACCGCGATTTGACCGCCCAATGTCCTCGTTGACAATCCCGCCCCCGGTGTGCATGCTCCGGCCCCTCGAGGTTCCTTTCCGCTACCTGTTTGGACCCGGACCGTCCAACGTGCCTCCTCGCATCTTAGCCGCAGGGGCCAGGCCAATAATTGGTCATTTGCATCCAGAAATGTACGAGGTAAATGTTTGGCCCAGCTGCAGCCACGTTCGTTGATGTTTGACCTTTTGATGTTTGAAATATTCACGTACTTCGTTATTAAAGAAATGGACATTGTAAGGTTGTCAATTAAAAAAACAGTTACAACATTATTTATGATTGAGATTAAAATGACTTTTAATTACTCTTTTAGTTTTTAAAGTTACAATGGCCGTGGATATAAAACTAGTCACTTGCATCCAATAATAATTGAATATGCCCATCAAAACATCTATTAAAATGACAATGAATTCGAATAAACAATCATAATTTAGATATTTAGGCCTATAATTAGAATTTAGCTGACTCGGCTTTTTAAAATCTTGCTTGCAGATAATGAACGACATAAAGAAGGGAATCCAGTACGCTTTCCAGACACAGAACAACATGACGATAGCCATGAGCGGCTCGGGGCATGCAGCCATGGAGTGCGCGGTCTTCAATACCGTTGAACCGGGAGAGAGCGTGCTCGTAGCGGTTAACGGTATATGGGGAGAGCGAGTGGCTGAAATCGCCGAGAGAATGGGTATGTTATACGCACGGTTTTACGCACGGGTTCAGCTGTCACAAAACAAGACCAGCTGTTGCGGTTTGATGATCTGATGCTTGATCAAATGTTGTCAGGAACTTTTTTTTCTTATGCATCAGTTCTGCCCGGATATCAGACGTATCAACAAGTGTCTTTACCCAGGTGCCAGTGTTCACACGATGGTGAAAGCCCCTGGGGGAGTTTTCACCAATGAAGAAATAGAAAAGGTAATTGTTTGGTAATGCATTAAGCCTGGCAAAGCAGCATTTACATACAGATTATTGCTAACCGTTTCCTTGCTCATTTTACCATGGCCTGTGATCAAGTCTGTCGAAATTAGAGAGCACACACACAGACACCCATACAAACACTTGTAAACCAGGTCCTTCAAATAATGAATGCTGGTTGGCTGATAGCCGTTCTATATGAAACAAACGTATATGACGTCACTTCACCTTAATAGCAATGCTGGTAACCAGTTTGTAAGACCAGTAATGCATCTCTGGTGTTAGTGTTGTGTATTATGGAGCACTGGGCCTAGGAACAGCTCTTAACTGTGGTTTATTGGCCATATACCACACCCGGATCATGCCTTATTTCTTAAATATATAAAAATATATTATATTAGATTCAACTTTTTAATTGCACAAGTACAAGTAAAGTACAACAAAATGCTGTTAGCATCTAACCAGAAGTACAAATAGAAGAGGGCAGAAAATGTACAAGTATATTACAAGTGGAATGTATAGATGTGCAATGAAGGCAGATGCAGTACAACTGTCAATACTGAATGTGCAATTAATATATATATATAGATATGTGTAGAAGTTAATATGCTCAACATGTCTGTTACTATGGCATATGACATAATGTCCTAAAAACCAGTGGTTCATCATCTGCCTGTTTAACTTGGGTCTATCCAGGCCCTGGCGAAACACAAGCCGGTCCTGTTCTTCCTCACGCATGGAGAGTCTTCTGCTGGCCTAGTGCATCCTGTGGATGGCATCGGAGACCTCTGCCGCAAGTGAGACATTGCCCCGTCACAAAACGTATTGCAGAACATCCCGCTGCATTTCTCTCTGGTCACTTTTCTGTCATCGTGAATTGCTCTCTCTCCTTCTCCTCAGACACAACACATTGTTCCTTGTAGATACTGTTGCATCTCTGGGGGCGGCCCCTATTTTCATGGACCAGCAAAGTAAGGAAATGTCTAATATTGTTTAAGCCAGAGCTCACCGATATTGGTCAGACACTCCACACCACCTGCTTGTGCATTCTGTATGCAGTCTTCCCACTAGAGATAGAGATGTCTGTCTGCCACCCTGCCCGTCTCTGTCTGCCAACCTGCCCGTCTGTCTGCCAACCTGCCCGTCTCTGTCTGCCACCCTGTCCGTCTCTGTCTGCCACCCTGCCCGTCTCTGTCTGCCAACCTGCCCGTCTGTCTGCCAACCTGCCCGTCTCTGTCTGCCACCCTGTCCGTCTCTGTCGGCCAACCAGCCCGTCTGTCTGCCAACCTGCCCGTCTTTGTCTGCCACCCTGCCCGTCTTTGTCTGCCACCCTGCCCGTCTCTGTCTGCCACCCTGTCCGTCTCTGTCTGCCACCCTGCCCGTCTCTGTCTGCCACCCTGCCCGTCTCTGTCTGCCACCCTGTCTTTGTGTATGCGTGGTAACATCATCAGTTCCTTGTTGTGTTTGCAGATATCGACATCCTGTACACCGGCTCTCAAAAGGCCTTGAACGCGCCGCCCGGCACAGCACCCATCTCCTTCAACGAAAGAGCCTGGTGAGAAATGTGCCTGTGGGAGTGTGAATGCATAACGGGCACCTGTGTGTGCACGCGCGCGTGCGAGGGAGGGAGGGTGGTGCATGTTAGCCTGCATGTGCATGCGAAGAAGTGTTCGTCACCAGTGAGCTGTGAGTTGTGTGCGAGGGAATGTTTGAGTGGCCAGAAATATGGTCTTCTGCGTTCAATCCTGCACAGCCAGAAGATGTTCACCAGGAAAACAAAGCCAGTGTCCTACCTCCTGGACATGAGCCATCTGTCCAACTATTGGGGAAACGACGGCAAACCAGCCAGACTGTAAGTCCGTCCGTGAACACAATGTTTGTTCTGATTACACATCCCGTCCTAATTTAATGTGGCCCTCTATTTTCAGATACCACCACACTGGGCCCGTGTCTGGGTTCTTTGGCCTGCGGGAGAGTCTCGCTATTCTTGCTGAGACGGTAAGAACCTAAATGAATTATCCATGTTTATGTATATTTTGCAGCACCATTAGCTTATTACTTTGCTCTGGATTGCTGGTCAATCAGCTAAATTATACAACCAGTGTTGGGGCGGTTTCAGACTTGCAGGATTAATGCACTGCCCGATCAGTAAAACAGTCTTTGGCTCCCCCTAGGGGCTGGAGGAGTCCTGGAAGCATCACAAGGAGGTGGCGGAGTACCTCTGGACAGGCCTGGAAGACCTGGGCCTTAAGCTGTTCATCCAGGACAAGGTAGTGCCCTGAAGCTTTTACTCCTGATCAAAAGGCTTGTTGGAATTTGGTGGAATTATAGAGTACGACTGCGTAAACAAAACCATTCACATTCTGCACTGAACAAAAATATAAGCGTGACATGGCAACATTTCAGATTTGGTGGAATTTTTTAGTACGACTGCGTAAACAAAACCATTCACATTCTGCACTGAACAAAAATATAAGCGTGACATGGCAACATTTCAGATTCTCAGAGGCGTCGCTAGCATCACAATACATTCTGGGCTTAGCCCACCCTCCCTGCACAGAAAGTACAAGGTTTTGAATGTACATGAGGAAAACGTTGTTGTACATGCTAGCGGCCTACATTGTCATAACATGCAGAATTATACATGAATAGATCAGGGGCTAGTTTTTTATAATTCTTTTTTTTTATATAATGAAACAAAAAGGACGCCCAGGCCTAACGACGCCACTGAAGTCTTATCGGTCAATTGAGATAGAATAAATATTGCCCAAATCTATAAATTGGTTTCCATCGCGCTTTCATGTTTTGTTAATTTAATATGTCCTCTGTTGTTTCATGGCGACTGCATTTGCTCGGGCCTGAGTTTCACAGAGGCGTGTGTTAATTTTGCGCCTCTCGCATCTCACACAGGACCTGAGGCTGCCATCCGTCACAACCATTGCCATTCCTGAAGGCTACAACTGGAGGGAGGTCCTGCAGTACATTATGAAGCATCACCAGATGGAGATGACAGGGGGCTTGGGGCCCTCCGTCAACATGGTGAGTGGCCTCAGGCTCCAAGCAGGCTTATGTGTGGTGAAGTATGGCTCAGATGGTATAGAGCATCATGGGTAATGCCCGGGTTTTACTCCAGGGGCCGCTCATTCGTGATATACGTCCACGCTCGACTGTGCCCGTTAAATGTTGTTTTTGACCTTTGCACTTGGTGTGGGGGCTGAGAGGGTGAATGCTGATGCAGTTGGAGGGCAGGTCTACTGGGGGGGGTGTGGAGAACACACCCGGTCGAATGTGAGCCCTCGGGGTAATGCCTCGGCCATTTGATGTCTTCTCAGGTGATACGAGTGGGTCTGATGGGATACAACTGCCAGAAGAGGAATGCTGACCTGGCCCTGGCTGCTCTGGCCGACGCTCTGAGGAAGTGCAAAAAGAGCAAAGCGTGAAGACGTTTTTATGGTTTTTTCCACAGTGAAGGTTATCGGACAGCTGTGAAGAGAATTTAGGCAGCCATGTAAAAAGACAGATTCACTTACAACTGCTTTCCTCGTAGAGGGTTTTTAATTATTGTAAATGACAAATGCTCTCCCGAGGAAAGAATACACGATATATTCAAAGACAATAAAATATTTACAATGTGTGCATTGTGTCAAACTCATCCACCCTATCTTGCATGCCAGTTGTTTTCCTGTATGCACATATTCTTGTATTTTTTACCTTTAAGTGATATTATGTAAGGGGTCATTTAAGATGACTAAAGTAAAAATTCAGGTCAGTGAATTGTTTTCCATTGTATTATATTCTCCTTTTACCATTCTGAACATTATTCTGTTTGGGATTTGATTAACAGCTGCTCTCCACTTTGTTTTACTTGAATATTGTCTTCACAGTGCTGAGAGAGTTATGTGCAACATTGACTCTGAACATACGTAGTGTATTTTATCGAGTTACATAGCCTAACTGATAACTAGTAAGTAAGTCAACATTCATGTAAATTCGGCACCTGTCATATTTTCACGGCAGCAACACATCTTCTAGGTGTTAACATTTATTTAAAAAAACATTTAAAGTATATATAGCTAACATACAGCTAAGTGATGTCAGTTATACTCACCACACATGGTTAGGTAGTCTGTTATGTAGGAATACATACCCCTCACCCTGTGACGAGAAGATATGAACCACGTGACTGGATTCAGGGAGGGGATCCCCTCTAGAAGTTAACGATTGCATTTGCAGTTATGACAGCAGTAATGAGTCCCGGCTCATTATTTTACGTGTCTCTGATTGCGGTATGCAATTGGTGAGTCACCCACCTACGGTGGCCCACGGGTGCAAAACACAACAACATTAGCGATGCAAACAAAAGTTGAAAAGGATACATCATTAACACACAACAAAGCATCATTAACAAAAATGACACAACATTAGCGATGCAAACAAAAGTTGAAAATACAACATTAACAAAAATGAAACATTTATAAAAAAGTGGAATTTCAGAAAACAATGAACTAGCCCACAACACAACAACATTAAGTAACACCACAACAGCATCAGCGCAGAACACAACAGCATTTCGCCTCATGTCCACCAGATACGTCAAACTCGTTGCGTTGCGCCGGAAGTCGTTAATTGTCAATGAAGCAATCTAAAATAATGTGTTCTAAATCTCATAGTGGTCTGCGTTGCATTCGGGATGCCGCATGCGTTCAATATTTTAAACGCTTGCATAATTTTTGATACAACCGGAAGATATCTCCACTTCTTAATGTTTTTCTTCAATTTATAGACGTTAAAGCACTCTGTACCAGTGATCGTGGTTTGAAGCCACTGCGTGGCAGGAAGTGCTGTTTGCAACCACCTGGTGGGTCAGCTTTACCAGATGGGACACTTCTCTCACTACTCAACACTCAACCACTTATTCACAGCTGCACAGACAGAACAACGCTGGTACAAGCCAAGAACACTTGTGAGTCTTTACAGTGTCCAAAACAATGCACATACATTATGTATCCTATGTAATAATAAGACTGTGGCAAAACATTGTCACTCCTTGTTCTTTAGAGTGTGAAGCCTAGTCCGGTTGATAGCATGGAGGTCCAGAAACTAACTAACTAGTGTGCTGAGGGAATAATGTAAGGTTAGAGGCACCTCAAATTAATAATTAAGAAATGTGATGTCTGGAGTAAGTAAATCTGTATGTTATATAATCCATGTTATTTGCTGAGCTTTTACCCTTTTAAGCCATCAATTATGCCCAGAAAATGCTTGACATGTTTTGCAAGAGTTTCTACAATGCTCTACACAGACAAATGCCTGACATGGACCTTCTCTGCGTCTCAGAAACACATGCTAACTTTACTCCACTTACTGCGCCTCATGGGACAACCATGAGTATGCCAGCCAATGTCCCCTGGTTGAGTCTGCTTTTGGGCCTGTGCCAGCTGGCAGTGTATGGTCTATATAAACCTCCCCACCTAAAAAACCCATGAAATTGTGAAGATGCCTGATACCTGAAATGTTTATTGCACATCTTTGTGACATGTTAATGTCACTATGTACTGCCACCAACAAAAAAAGCCCTTTTTTCATCAGCAGTTGTCACAAAGTGCTTTTACAAAATACCCGACCTAAACCCCAAAGAACAAACAACGGCAGTTTTGAATTTCAATGATAGTAATAGGACTTAATTAAAGCACTTGTGCAGATTACAGACACGTTTAAGTTTTGTAACATTGTGACAGCCCCTACTTTTGCCTCAGAGTGGTTCCGATCCACTGCATTGACTTTTTTTTTTTTAAAACATCACAAAATACTCACAGTCTATTTTCTCACCTTTACTCTCCCTTATCGGACTCCGGCTCAGTCGGCAGGAGATCCTCCTTCACTTGACTTTACCATTCAATTATTTTTGAGTTTGCACTTTGAAGCTACCTGGTACTTTATGTGACTAGAGAAATTTCCTCATAGGTACTGCGGTTACTTTTTTTCATACATGTGTCATTTAGAAAAACTCTTGCCTAGAATTGATTGTGAATTTAATTGAACAATATTTTTATATTTCTATAGTGGTTTATAATTCCTAAAACCGTATTATGAAAAAACACATTAAAAACAATTACTTTAACGATGTTTATTGTTTTTAAATGCAAATCAGTCTCACTCTCTGTTGAAACAGGAGGTAAAGAGACTGGATAGGGTGGTTCTTGCATCTGAAAAGGCTCTTGAAAAGAATGACTTCTTCCTGGTTTTCCTTCCGGAGGTAACATTCTCTGTTTGGCCCGTTTTTTGATCGTAGACAGTCCCTGAAAATAACAAAGATGTTATTGTCTCAAATGTAGATCGTTTGTATAATTTACCTACTTTCCTAATTTAGGTAGCTATAATTCAGTAAAATGTATATTTTCATTAAGTACATGATGTAAGGTACATATTTAACTTGGGAAAGGAAGTATATTTGAGAGTGTTAATATACCTAGTTGACTGACACGATGGGCCTGGTTCTGGGAAGGTTTGGATTCATTTCCCATTTCCACATTGACCTTCTTTGAATGCTAGATAAGAATTTGCAGAGTGGGTAGAATTGCACAAAAAAGTCACAGTATTAAGGTTTACTCTCACACTACACCATTAATCAAACCAATCTGTAAATAGAATGGCCTTGTTTAAGACACTTATTTGTACCTTAAAGAGTCGAAACCGATGACTGAATGCTATCTTGTCCTTTTCACCGGTCTTTGGAAGTTTAGCAGGGCTGGCCTTGTCAACGGTTTCGCCGAACCCTGATTCTTGAGATGGTGGAGGACGCCAGGAGATGAGGTCTTGCATTAGACGTCTTG
>JACXGJ010018155.1:0-10529 GCA_016801105.1 Esox niger
CAGGCCGGTGTGTTTGGGGGTTCATCATGCTGTCTGATTTGTCTGGCTGCAGGCCGGTGTGTTTGGGGGTTCATCATGCTGTCTGATTTGTCTGGCTGCAGGCCGGTGTGTTTGAGGGTTCATCATGTTGTCTGTGAGTCTTCTGCTCTGTGGGCTTTTCACAGAGGAGAACATGCTTCATCGTTTGGTTTGTTTTGATTCTCTGCCTCCCTCCCACTCTTTCTCCTCCTCCCTCTGTCCCTACCACCTCCACCCACTCCCACACCTCCCACCTTCGCCGCCTCCTCAATATCTCCACTCCCCCCGTCTCATTCCCAACCTCCCACTCTTGTGCTCCCCCCAGCGAGGAGGTGGCCAAGCATGGCTTCACAGTCATAGTGGACATGCGAGGCAGTAAGTGGGACAGCATCAAACCTCTACTGAAGATCCTCCAGGAGTCCTTCCCCTGCTGTATTCACGTCGCTCTCATCATCAAACCAGACAACTTCTGGCAGAAACAACGCACCAACTTTGGCAGCTCCAAGTTCGAATTTGAGGTAAATTGACGTCTGACTGTATGGGAGCTCAGAGATGCCAGGTGTTTTGTGTGGATTGTTTCACGTTCGAGGAGTACTGTAATTCGAGTGCTGTACTGTGCTCTTTGCTGTTTCTGACAGGCTTGTGGGCTTCATCATATAGAAACGTGTTAAAAATCCAACAGAGCCATGCAGTATTGTAATGAAGACCTAGGCTTTACTGGTTTGACTGATTTACATGGGTGGATTTTGCTGTGTCTAATTAGATCGTGAGATATGCTATACATTTTTTTACTATCTGCACAGACTCGCATGTTCACACTCACCGGGGTTAGGCAGCGGACAACTGATTGGGAGAGATTACATTTTCAAAATAATTTAGTAAAATGTACCAGTCATTCATATCCATTATGTCCAGCACCGCTTAGAATGACAGTCTGACGCGGGGGGTGGCATAACAAAATACCCCCCCCCTACATACACACAAACACACACACAGAGTTTTGAATACTTCCACATGACCATTTCAATGTCCCATTGTACCACAAACGATTCCCCCCCAGGCTACCCAGTCTGTACTCAGAAACAACCTTTACAACCAGAAATAGCAACTATGGCCATTTGGTTTGGTGAAACCGTCAGTGCCTCACAGTGCTGAGTTCCTGATCCTTGACGGTTAGACAACCATGATTATATAAAACATATGTGACACAGTTGCCCATAAAGAGCAAAAAACAGAACCCACCCGAAATTATACAAAATGAACTTTTAGACAACAAACGTCTCTTACTGAATTACTTTTGTTTTTTCCAACTTTTGCCCTGACTTTTGCCTTGTTTATCCACAGAAGAATCCATAATTGTTTAGAACATTATTTATCACGGTACAAAAAATGTGTGATATTATATTTAGCTAGAATGTTATCGATGGACGGGGGCTAAATAGAACCGAAACATACGCCGTCCAGCCTGCCTCAGCCCAACCTTTGGACTCTAGGAGAAGCAATTTGAGACACAGCTGCTGTTTGCGTTGAACATTGTTTACAGCACAGTTTCTCTGATCTTCGTCCTCCACAGCATTAAAAGTTGTGCGTACTGTGGACATTTCCCTTGTAGGCTTATCAGCATGTCCTCTTTTCGTCAAACTTGCCTTTAGCTCGACTGGTTATCTCCTTTCTCACTTTCCTTGGTGGCAGGTGTCAGAGTGGAGCCGTAGTGTGAAACCGCCCTGTATGATTGACGTCCATGGACAGTTCCGTTCAGTTGCCTATTATTTTATTTCACTGACACTAAGAAAAAGCTGTCAATTATCAACTAATGGAGACGCTCACAGGCGGAGCGTCTGTGTATGCGCGCGTGCACGCGCGCGCACACACGCACAAACACACACACACACACACCGCTGGTGGAGTGCTTCTGGGGTATTCCGGTGTCTCTGAGGGCAGTATTGATTGGTTGGCGGTGTGTGATGCCGTGTGTCTCAGTGGCAGTCGGTTGCCTCATGACAGATCACACACCCCCACATGATATTTAACGTTTGGTGTGTGTGTGTGTGTGTGTGTGTGTGTGTGTGTGTGTGTGTGTGTGTGTGTGTGTGTGTGTGTGTGTGTGTGTGTGTGTGTGTTCATTCTTAAGCAGCACTCAGTGAAAATCCCCTTCCCAATGCTTGGTGGTGCTTTTCGAATGAATGTTACATTTAAACTGCCATTAGGAGCCGGAACAGACGGAGCCTCCCTGTATTAGAGATTAGATGTGAGCGGCTGAATGGGGATTAAGATGGAGAGATGCTTTCTGACCCCTGACCTCCCTCCGCCATGTGGCTGTAGAGGTCTTAGTTTTTCCTCATCTTCCATCTCTCTCCATCTCTTTCTCTCCATCTCTTTCTCTCTCCATGTCTCGGCTCACGCTGTTGTTGTCAGGTCTCTGCTCTCTCACTATCTCTCTCTTCCGTGTCTCTCTCTCTCTCACCTCTCTCTCTGTCTCTCTCACTTCCCACGCATTTGTTGTCAGGTCTCTCTGTTCTCTCTCTGTCTCCCTCTTCCATGTCTCTCTCTCTGTTTCTTCTACCCCTCTCTCTCTCTGTCCCCCTCTCTCACTGTCTCTCTCTCTGCCCCCCTCTTTCTCTCTGTCTCTCTCTCTTCCCACGCTGCTGTTGTCAGGTCTCTCTCTGTCTCCCTTTTCCATGTCTCTCTCTCTCTCTGTCTCTTCTACCCCTCTCTCTCTCTGTCCCCCTCTCTCTCGGTCTCTCTCTCTTCCCACGCTGCTGTTGTCAGGTCTCTCTCTGTCTCCCTCTTCCATGTCTCTCTCTGTCTCTTCTACCCCTCTCTCTCTCTGTCCCCCTCTCTCTCTGTCTCTCTCTCTGCCCACGCTGCTGTTGTCAGGTCTCTCCTCTCCTCTGTACCACGGGGAGAGGGCATTAGCCTTGTTGTGTAGGATGGTATTATGTTGGCAGCAGACGCACTGGAGAATGAAAACACTCATATTACTGTTTCTTAGTCTGTCTACATGTGTCTTCACATGTTTGAGGTAGCAAAGACATTTCATAAATGTTCCCCAAAACAGTGTATGATATCAGAAGATTATTGAGCGAGAATAGCGATCAGATGTCAGAGAGAAGGAAACAATGAGAAATCAGGTGAAACGTCAAGCCAGCCTTCTCTCTGACCCCCCCCGTGTCCTCATGTCTCCCCTTTTTGCCACGGCCAATCAGATGTCTGAATCCCCATTAGTAGTGTTGTGTGTTTGCCTGTGACAGTGGGCCCCAGGAACCGGGGGTTACAGAGCCCACAGGGTCCTGTCCATCATTGTTCCCCATTGATGGACAGGCTGAGATCAATACAGCCTCGGAATTTAACCCACTCTTCTCCCTTTCTCTCTTCCATCTTCCTCCCTCCCCGCTGTTGCGTCGTCTTCCCTCCCTCCCCCCTCCCTATCCAGACCACCATGGTGTCGTTGGAGGGCCTGTCCAAGGTGGTTGACCCTTCCCAGCTGACTGCTGACTTTGAGGGAAGTCTGGAGTACAACCATGACGAGTGGATCGAGGTACGAACCGGCGGGTCGGTCGGTGGTTTCGAAGACATAAGGGCTTCGATAAGAAATTAATAAGCGATCTGGTCCTTACTGCGAACACATCCACATCCGCCATACTGGTTTAACTGGGTGTGGGTGTGGGACGGCGGTGTGGGTGTGGGACGGCGGTGTGGGTGTGGGACGGCGGTGTGGGTGTGGGACGGCGGTGTGGGTGTGGGGCGGCGGTGTGGGTGTGGGACGGCGGTGTGGGTGTGGGACGGCGGTGTGGGTGTGGGGCGGCGGTGTGGGTGTGGGACGGCGGTGTGGGTGTGGATCGCTCAGTCCCTCCCCGCATTGTTTTCCAGGTGCGCGTTGCGTTTGAGGAGTTCACCGGCCACGCGAGTCACATGCTGTCCAGGCTGGAGGAGATGCAGGAGGTGGTGGCGAGGAAAGACTTCCCCACGGACCTAGACGGGGCGCGGCGCATGATCGAGGAGCACGCCACGCTGAAGAAGAAGGTCATCAAGGCTCCCATAGAGGAGCTGGACACGGAGGGTCAGAGGTAGGGTTAGCGCTCACCTGCACACGCTCGCGTTCAACTCCCCTCCCTCAAACTGATCCGACTCATTGTGCGTGTCCCCCTCCAGGTTGCTGCAGCGCATCCAGAGCAGCGAGTCGTACCGGAACTCCAACGCCAGCGGCGTGTGTAACGCCGACACCCAGGGCCTGGTTCCGCGCGTGGCCACCCTGCTGGACAAACTGCACGCCACACGGCAGCACCTCCACCAGGCTTGGCACGTCCGCAAGCTGCAGCTGGATCAGTGCTTCCAGCTGCGCCTCTTCGAACAGGACGCCGAAAAGGTTGGCCGCTTGTTAGGACATTTGTCAGTTTGTGCAGCGGAGATACGGCCTTCATGCTAACACCAGTTCACCTCTCCAACTGCTCAAGTTCTTAGATTTTTCAACTTTGGGATTTGTTTTAGCAACCTTTTGATTAGCTGCCAGTGGCTCTAAAAGCTTCGGTATCTGGTGACGTGTGGGGGAGTTGGGGTGTAACTATTCGTATGTGCTATTTTGTTGTGAGGTGTTATATAACTCGGTGTTAAACACTGATATTGACTATAGTCGATGGAGAGTTGATGTGAGGTGTTGTATAACACAGTGTTAAACACTGATATTGGTTATAGTCGATGGAGCGTTGATGTGAGGTGTTATATAACTCAGTGTTAAACTCTGATATTGGCTATAGTCGATGGAGAGTTGATGTGAGGTGTTATATAACACAGTGTTAAACACTGATATTGGTTATAGTCGATGGAGCGTTGATGTGAGGTGTTATATAACTCAGTGTTAAACTCTGATATTGGCTATAGTCGATGGATGGTTGATGTGAGGTGTTATATAACACAGTGTTAAACACTGATATTGGCTATAGTCGATGGAGAGTTGATGTGAGGTGTTATATAACTCAGTGTTGAACACTGATATTGGCTATAGTCGATGGATGGTTGATGTGAGGTGTTATATAACTCAGTGTTAAACACTGATATTGGCTATAGTCGATGGAGAGTTGATGTGAGGTGTTATATAACTCAGTGTTAAACACTGATATTGGCTATAGTTGATGGATGGTTGCAGCACAGTGGACTGATTAGTGTTGGACTGCGGTAAGGGCTGGTTGCTAGGACACCGTAGCGAGTAGTTTGCTCTGAAGAGTCTGTTGTTATTCTCTTATGACACTCACTCAATCTCTCTTCTCCCTGCAGATAATATATTCCCACGCACGCACACACGCGCACACACACACACACACACACACACACACACACACACACACACTAACACGAACATGCACACACAAGTGTTTTTTCTGGTTTCTAAATGCACACATGCAAACATACACAGTACACACATACAGATACGCCAACGCCAAAGCACTCTACCATCTGGAGCTTTTTGATGCCTGCCCAATCGTATCTCTAAATGCGCGCGTGTGTGTGCGTGTTGTTGTGTATTGACTTAATCCGAAATCTGTGAATACACACCAGTTGATTGGGGACTCCAAAACAGATGGGGAGCAAAATCACCATACCCATTTAGATGTCAGTGTGATTACATTCAGCGTGATCTGAAATGTGTTTCTGCCTTAAAATCCCCCACCTGGAAAGTGAGGAATTTCAAATTTCTAGATATATCCATGTGCACCCCCAAACCTGTGTGTACACTACACTGACCCCTACTGGACGTGTGTAGAAAGCGCCCATGTCCTACACACGCTTGACCCCCAAAATGACCAATCGTAATCTGTGTATGGGTGTCCCTTTCCTGCAGATGTTTGATTGGATCATGCACAATAAGGGTCTGTTCCTGGCCGGCTACACGGAGATCGGAAACAACCACCCTCATGCCATGGAACTACAGACACAGCACAACCACTTTGCCATGAACTGCATGGTAAGGAAACGCACAAAGACAGATCACCACACACCACACGCAGCAACAGTGGGCTATCAGGTGACGGCAAGGTGTTATATAATGCTTATGAAACGGACGGCCTTACAGCAGATCAGTGTGCTGCCTTGTGTTAGGTACACCATGGTGACAGTGACATTATGCTCTGCACTGAGATCAATATAACCCTGCTCCCTCCCTCCCTCCCGCCAGCTCACACACACACACACACACACGCTCCGCACACGCGCACATGCTTGTTCTCTCTCTCTCTCTTTTCTTTCTAGCAGGGTCAGCAGAAACAAGAGACATCCTGTTTTCATGGATTTGTATTATAGCTTAGCTCGCCTTAACTGGATGTGGAGAGACCCCACTCATTTATTCTAGGCCGGCTGTGTTCATCTCTCTCCCTCTTCCTCTTTCTCTCTCCACCTCTCTGGTCGTTTGCCACTTCAAATGTTTGTTTTTTTGGATTGTTTTAATGCCTGTTTAAAAGAGTTTCTGTTTAAATAGCTAAATGCACCAAATCAATATCTCCCTCTCTCTGGACCCACCCGTCCTCCCTCTCTCTGGACCCACCCGTCCTCCCTCTCTGGACCCACCCGTCCTCCCTCTCTCTGGACCCACCCGTCCTCCCTCCCTCTCCCCTGTTCCCACCTGTCCTCCCACCCGTCCTCCCTCACTCTCCCTGGTCCTTCGTGTCTCCAGAACGTCTATGTGAACATCAACAGGATCATGTCTGTGGGAAACCGGCTGCTGGAGTCGGGTCACTATGCCTCGGTTCAGATTAAACAGATCTCCAGTCAGCTGGAGGCCGAGTGGAAAGCCTTCGCAGCCGCCCTGGACGAGCGTAGTACCCTGCTGGAGATGTCTGCCGCCTTCCACCAGAAATGTGACCAGGTGGGTGTGGTTGGCGCTCACCTGCAGCGCTCACCTACATCCATACCGCGTGCGCACACACACACACACACACCATCCATACCACATGCACACACACACACACACCATCCATACTGCATGCACACACACAACATCCATCCTGCACACGTTTCACTGTCTGTGTTTTCACCTATTGTTTACATAGCAATTTGTAAAGCAAATACAACTTGGTTTGACACCCACCCATTCTGAACATATGCGTGCACACTCACATGCGCTCGCATGTGACACACATGAAGGATTACTGTCATCAATGCACCTGTTTATGGTCTACCGTTAAATGTAAAAATGGTATTTTCTACAATAATGACCTTTTTCCATGAATAATATTTAACAGCCTTACCACACTCTGGTCTTTGTGTCTGATTGGTTCAAGGGCCAACATATAATACTCTCTCTTTCACTGTCTCTCCCCCTCTTTCTGTATCTGTTTCTCTGTCTCTCCCCATCTCTTTCTCTCTGTTGGTCATTCCCTCTCACTCTTTCTCCCTCTCTCTCTCTCTCTCTCTCTGTGGATGATCTCTCTCTCTCTCTCGGCAGTACATGAGTAACGTGGACTCGTGGTGTAAAGCGTGTGGCGAAGTGGATCTGCCCTCGGAACTTCAGGACCTGGAAGATGCCATCCACCACCACCAGGGCCTCTACGAACACATCACCGCGGCCTACTCAGAGGTAACACGCCTGTGTCTGGTTGGTTGTGGGGGGGGCTGGGTTGTGTGTCTCTAACACCACGAGTCAAACCCCCTCAATACATATTGATTAAACCCTGGGTCCGATGTGACCCGCTGTCCGCCTGTTGATGTTTCAGTACCACGACACGTGTGCATGTGTGTTTTACAAGCCTTTACCCTCACTGTATTCCAGGTCAGCCAGGATGGTAAGGCCCTATTGGATAAGCTGCAGCGCCCTCTGACCCCAGGGGCAGCTGATTCCTTGACAGCCTCAGCCAACTACAGCAAGGCCGTGCACCACGTGCTGGACGTTATCCACGAGGTTCTGCACCACCAGAGACAACTGGAGAACATCTGGCAACATCGAAAGGTCCGCCTCCACCAGCGACTGCAGCTGTGTGTGTTCCAACAGGACGTTCAGCAGGTGGGTGGAGCAGCTCCGTGTCCTAACCATCTGTGATATCGCATGTTCTATCTAACCCCAATCACATGGGATGTCACGTGTTAATATCCAACCCAAATCACATGGGATGTCACATGTTAATATAGAACCCAAATCACATGGGATGTCACATGTTAATATCAAACCCAAATCACATGGGATGTCACGTGTTAATATCCAACCCAAATCACATGGGATGTCACATGTTAATATCTAACCCAAATCACATGGGATGTCACATGTTAATATAGAACCCAAATCACATGGGATGTCACATGTTAATATCGAACCCAAATGACATGGGATGTCACGTGTTAATATCCAACCCAAATCACATGGGATGTCACGTGTTAATATCTAACCCAAATCACATGGGATATCACATGTTAATATCCAACCCAAATCACATGGGATATCATGTGTTAATATCTAACCCAAACCAATCTGTGACACTGTGATAACATCAAAGCCAGTCCATTTACAAAACCATTTAACCATGTTATCATGTAATAATATCTGGCAACGCAGTCCAGCCCTCCTGTACCAGGAGACTGTGTCCATGTACTAATTATAGATGGGGCCTTGCTCCATCAATGCCACGGTGGTGAATTCAGTACCCACAGGGATCACAGAGCAGTGATGGATGAGGCACTCCTGCTCACAAGTAGGTCTCATCCTTGGAGGCATGGTAACTGTTGCCATGGTGATCATGCTGGCCTGCATCCAGATTGGGTCTATTCTGATGAGGTCAAGTGGTAGAGAAAGAGAAAGACACATGGATGGTAGAAAGTGGGATGGATGGCGGAAGAGAAGACGGAGGAGTAGGGAGGGAGCAAGACAAGGAAGTTATGATGGGGAGAAAGAAAAAGAAATGAGAGAAGGAAGGAAGTCATTCCCTGTCAACTCCTTCTGTCAACAGGCTGAAGCGCTCCGTTTCTGTCAACCTTAGAGCTCCCCCAGTGGTGGACCAGCGGCATGACTTCTAAGCATCTTAGCTAACGTGTGTGTCTATGTGCGTTTGCGTGCAGGTTCTGGACTGGATAGAGAACCATGGAGAGGCGTTCCTCAGCAAACACACCGGAGTTGGGAAGTCCCTCCATCGGGCCAGAGCGCTGCAGAAAAGACATGAAGACTTTGAGGAGGTGGCTCAGGTGAGATAAAACTCCTCTCGGCTCCACTTTGATCCCTCTCTTTTTGATGTAGTCCATCTTGTGATGTTCCTGTGGGTCGTTTACCTCTGATGTCCACCCCACAACACCCCCTCACCCCCCATTCAGAACACCTACACCAACGCTGACAAGCTGCTGGAGGCGGCGGAGCAGCTGGCCCAGACCGGGGAGTGCGATCCAGAGGAGATCTACCAGGCAGCGCACCAGCTGGAGGACCGCATCCAGGACTTTGTCCGGAGGGTGGAGCAACGCAAGGTCCTGCTGGACATGTCTGTGGCCTTCCACACACACGTCAAAGAGGTGTGGACTGGTGTAGACTGGTGTGTGTCTGTGTGGGTGTGTGTGCGTTCTGGATAAACATTGCAATTCCGATTGTGCTTTGTGATGCTCAAACACTGCTGTAAATGACGTAGGTACTGTCACTTCCTAACTGAGCTAACAGAAATCATGGCCTACATAATATCTAACTGAATAAAAACAACAAGTTAAATATCAACGTGCTTTTGAAGCAAGCAACCCTTCATTTCGAGGCCCGCCCTGTGCGTAGGACCTTGTAGTCGTATATACACATTGAATGCGCTTGTGTTTGCTGAGTGGGCGCGTTGCCTTTAGTCGGGCATATTTTCTGTGGACATCTTGGTAATAGCGCCGTGGGGTACGTGGAACATTTACTCAGTGCCACCAGCTAGCTTGAAAGACACATCGTCGCTAGCAGCTGCTCAAACTAGCTTTGAAAAAAACATCAAGCGTGGCTTCAAATCAACGTAAACACCCATGAAACATGAAAACGAGGTCATAAAAATTTTGAGCTGCTCACACAGTGTTTTGGGTTTTCGATGAATAACACCGAGCCTGGTGTAACGCTGAGCCTCATCGGTACCCCATGTTCAGAACACCCCCCATAAGAATAGCTGATGCCGGGGGCACCTCGTGTGCCTGTTGGCTCGTTCCCCATCTGAACGTATGTCAGTAACTGCATTTGGATGGTGACATGGCGAACTCTGTCTGTCCGTGGGCTCCCAGCTGTGGACGTGGCTGGAGGAGCTGCAGAAGGAGCTGCTGGACGATGTGTACGCCGAGTCGGTGGAGGCCGTGCAGGATCTGATCAAACGCTTCGGCCAGCAGCAGCAGACCACCCTGCAGGCCACGGTCAACGTCATCAAGGAGGGAGAGGACCTCATCCAGCAGCTCAGGTACTCACACACACACACACACACTTATATACACACACACACACATTTATACACACACAAACACATTTATACACACACACACACACACACACACACATTTATATACACACACACACACACACACACACACACACACACACA
>JACXGJ010018156.1:0-10483 GCA_016801105.1 Esox niger
CCCCCCCCCTCACTGTTCCCGCTGTCTGACCACAAGTTCCTGAATGTATCTTTTTCCTCAAACTTATCCCACAATACTGAGAAGAGAATATGTCGTCCCTGAAACTCCCTGATGCAGTCTGCCCTGCTCTGCCCTTACCTTGAACTATGCCTCCAACATGCCTGAAGATCCAGTTAACCTGTTTAACACTACTCTGTCTCCCTGAAACACATGGCCCCACTCCCAACAAAACATGTTTGCCTCATATCCTCATCAGCCTGGTTTACACCTGAGCTCTGGGCCATGAACTCCAGACTAGAACTGATTTAACTCTCCATGCTGAAGCCTATAAACATCACCTCTCCATGCCCTCCATTTGCCAGGACCTCCTATATCTCCAACACCATCACAACCTCCAACACAAACACCTGGACTGTTTTCTACAGTCTACAAACTTCTCCAACCACGCAGTAAGGACTCCACATCCTCTTCTCTGCTTGCAAACTATTTTCTTCAGTTTTTCAAGGACAAGATCACACAGTCCCGTTCTCCACTGATATCTACCTCCTCTCTCCACCCCCTGTTCTACAAACACACCTGCGTATGCTTACGCCGGTCGACTCTCCAAACTTATTGAATCATCAAAAACAACTACCTGCTCCCTGGATCCCCTTCCTCTCATCAAGGCTTGTCCCCTCAAACTGCAAAAGTGCTGCAGTCACACCCATCTTAAAGAAACCTGGTCTGGACCCCACCCATTTTCATAACTTCCACCCATCTCCAATCTCTCCTTCCTTGAAAAAAACCTCAAAAGGCCTCCCAACTGCAGTGCCCCTCCTCAATGACAGTTTATTCAAGCTTCTTCAGTCTGAGTTCTTATCACTCCACTATATGTAACTGCCCTCCTCAAGGTTGTCAATGACCTCCTCATCTCTGCTGATTTTGGTGCCCTCAACATCCTTTTCCTCCTGGACCTGAGTGCTGTGTTTGATACAGTTAGTCATGAGATTCTCCTCACCAGGCTGGAGGTTCTGGGTGTTGAGGGAACCCCTTGCTCTTCATCATCTACATCCTCCCCCTTGGTAAGATCCTCTGTCACTTCAACCTTGACTTCCACTGCTATGCCGACGACACTCACATTTGCCTTAGCACCAAATCTCTCACCAGCCCTTCTTTGGTCCACATTGAATCCTACCTGTCAACAATAAAATCATCGATTCAGGAACTTCCTCAAACTCAACAGTGTTAATAAAGGACTACTACTCCTTTATTAACAATAATTTCCTCCTCATGCACGCAACCTAGGTGTCATCCTGGACTCCCTCAGCTGGGAACAACACATAAAACAGTCAAAGCCTCCCTCTCCTGTACCGCCGCTGAAACCTTAGTACGCATTCCTCTCCTCCCTGCTAGACAACTACAACTCTCTTCTTTCTCGCATCAACTCTCCATAAACTACAAATGGTCCAAAACTCAGCAGCCAGACTTCTCACCCACACCAGGTCCTGGCAACACATCACCCCTCTCCTCCAGGAACTCCACTGGCTTCCCGTTTCCCAGCGCATTGATTACAACATTGTCCTGCTCACCCAAAAAGCCCTCCATCAGCTTGCTCCACCCTACCTCTCTGACCTTATTCCCCACTACCAACCCTCTTGGTCACTCTGCTCTGCTACAGCTGGTCACCTCATCATCCCCCAGTCCAAGCTATGGAGCTTTGAGACAGGGCTTTCTCTAGGGCTGCTCCAAGGCTTTGAGACAGGGCTTGCTCTAGGGCTGATCCAAGGCTTTGAGACAGGGCTTTCTCTAGGGCTGCTCCAAGGCTTTGAGACAGGATTTTCTCTAGGGCTGCTCCAAGGCTTTGAGACAGGGCTTTCTCTAGGGCTGCTCTAAGGCTTTGAGACTCCCTTCCACAATCAATCCGTGACTCTGAATGAGTTACCATCTTCATGCACCGCCTCAAGCCTCATCTGTTTAAATAATCCTACCCCAAGCACCTGCCCTTTCCCTTCATCAAGTGCCATGTCCAAGTCTTTTTATTCACGTGTGTCTGTGTACTGTCCAATCACTCTGAATGATAGTCAGTGTACTAATGAATTATAGACGGAGTACTAGTGAATGACAGACGGTGTACTAGTGAATGACAGACGGTGTACTACTGAATGATAGTCATTGTACTAGTGAATGACAGACGGTGTACTAGTGAATGACAGACGGTGTATTAGTGAATGACAGATGGTGTACTAGTGAATGACAGATGGTGTACTAGTGAATGATAGTCAGTGTACTAGTGAATGACAGACAGAGTACTAGTGAATGACAGATGGTGTACTAGTGAATGACAGACGGTGTACTAGTGAATGATAGTCAGTGTACTAGTGAATGACAGACAGAGTACTAGTGAATGACAGACGGTCTACCAGTGGATGATAGATGATGTACTAGTGGATGATAGATGGTGTACTAGTGAATGATAGACAAGAGTACTAGTGGATGAAAGACGGAGTACTAGTGAATGATAGACGGTGTACCAGTGAATAACAGACAATGTACTATTTTGTTTTAATACAACTTGATTAAATCACCCCCACTTGAAAAATCATAATTGAAAAAAAAATACAATTATCTTTCAACCATGAAATGTCAGGTATATTAATTCACAAAATAATCTACATTTGACTACACTGTATACTTTCATGAAGTTCCATGGATATTATGATGGGCAATATAGACACCTCTGTTATAGTTTTCATCCATTTATATAGACAGAAAGGGTCTGTTACTGGTTCCACCCATTGATATTGTTAGATTCTCTCTACCTTTGAAAATCTTTGTTTATTTTCCTGCAGCTGGTCTAGTTCCCCAGCAGAGTGGAATGGGTTGTCTTGCTATGCATTATCAGGGCAAAACATCTTCATGAAGGGTAACATGGGGCAAACACGACCCCCCGAAGAACAATTTCAATTCACTGACCCTAAAAAGAAATGTTTAGTGATTTTGAAAATGGCTATGCTTAGGGTTATGGATTAGAAAGTAAAATAAATGGCTACAGTTGTCAGATTAATTTACATTAAATGAACAATTTTTTTAGGAAAGGGGCATTTTTTCCAGCTACTAGGGTAATATTTCCCCCATGGGGTTTGTTGTCCTGCCCGGGGAATCTTATCCCAACAGAAGATAATTAGAGAACTGGCCCTGTTTTTTCACACCACTTAAATGTTTCCTTACACGCCGTTTCATACAATTAAACTAAACCTAATATAATTTAAATAAAGCAATGTTTAAAATCCCAGCAGTCCTTAAAATGAGATACAGAAGAAAACATTTTTAATAGTTGGCAAAGAAGGTGTGAAGATACAGAGGAAATTTGTAGTTGATAAAGACAAGTGGCAGCCAGAGGAGGTGTTGAAAGAAGAATGATGACATTTTGTTGTTTTGTGAGGGTTACATGGGAGGGTCTTACACCAGGGGGGGTGTGGCCCCATGTCACCCTACCCTTCTTGCACATTTAGTATTGCATTTGTACTGAATTTGCCTTAATTGCACATCTCTACATTTCACTTGTAATAAAAATATACTTATTACTTGTAAATACCTGTACATTTTCTGTCCTTTTTTATTTGCACTTCTGGTTAGATGCTAACTGCATTTCATTCTACTGTAAGTTTTTAAATGACAACAAAGTTTAATCTAATCTAATTTCATGTGCTCCAACATCTCATGGCCATAGTCTTGTTTTCATGTGCTCCAGTAGACCAAACAAAAACAGTACATTTGTTAAAAAGGTCCCCCTAGAGTCACAAAGCTTTGGTTGGTGGATTTAGCAGGAAAGTTTCATATTAAATCAACTCACAAATTGAATTGATTAAATATAAACCTTTTATGCAAATACATCAAAAACTCAGAAGTGAAACACATTTACAGTCTAATATACTTCTTATATGGCCTCGTTTTCATCCATTATAGCAATGGAAATGTGAAGCCAGTTCACAGCCAAAAAAACAAGAGGCCAAGGAAAGACCAGACTCCTTCACCTGACATGCAGGAGTGGGAGTGGAATGAAAGCTCAAGACAGACTACCAGGCTACAGCATCACCGCATGGTATCACCGCATCACCGCATGGTATCATGAGCATGCAGCCATGTGGGCCAGGTTATCAAGAGACCAGATACAAAGTACCTTTCTATCCCGGAAGACTTTGATTTGGCCTGTCTACATTTGAACAGACAGTTGAACTTGTCCCCAATGACCCCACAGACTGTAACACCTGCATTGCAAAATATGTCTAAAAAAGAAGAATATTTAACTATACAGTTTTTTAGGAGATATTTGTCTGAAATAAGTGAAACAAACTCCTGATGGAACAAGACATTTTCTAAAACCAAGCGATATTAAGAAAAATTTACCTTATTTTAAGGATGGTTAGAATTTTAACTGGAAAACAGGATAAATATTCTTGACATTACATATATTTTGCAGTGTGTGTGTTTGTGTTGTGTGAGAGTCTATATGTGTGTAGCAGTTGGGCTACATCAACAGGTTGGTCAACACCTCGCTCAGGATGATCCCAGCAGTGAGGATGAGGAACATGACGAGAACAACCAGCCCACGACGAAGAAGCAGCTGCCTGAAAGTAAACACCACCCCCGCTGGCCGTTCCTCCACTTCAGCTCCACCCTCAACCTTAGCCTCGCCCTCAGCCCCGCCCTCAGCCCCGCCCTCAGCCCCGCCCTCAGCCCCGCCCTCAGCCCATTCAATCCTCGCCACATCCTTTGTCAAGTCCCCTGGACCCTCAGTGGCCTCAGGGATGCACTTCGAACAACCTAAAGAGTAAACAGAAAGACAAAATTAAGTTGATTGATTAACGCTAATAAGACTAGATATGTAGTGATATTGTGTGTTTTTCCTCAGAATTGTTTACGTTTTTCCCCAGAATGGCTGCATGACAGAAACGTAGTTACACTGGCCAGTTCCTGGTTCTACCAGTGAACTCTTGTCTCACTGTTCAGTTCATGGTTCTAACAGTGATTTATCGTCACACTGGCCAGTTCCTGGTTCTAATAGTGATGTATCGTCACACTGGCCCGTTCCTGGTTTTAACAGTGATGTGTCGTCACACTGGCCAGTTCCTGGTTCTAATAGTGATGTATAGTCACGCTGGCCAGTTCCTGGTTCTAATAGTGATGTATTGTCACACTGGCCCGTTCCTGGTTTTAACAGTGATGTGTCGTCACACTGGCCAGTTCCTGGTTCTAATAGTGATGTATAGTCACACTGGCCCGTTGCTGGTTTGAACAGTGATGTGTCGTCACACTGGCCCGTTCCTGGTTTTAACAGTGATGTGTCGTCACACTGGCCCGTTCCTGATTTTAACAGTGATGTGTCATCACACTGGCCAGTTCCTGGTTCTCATAGTGATGTATAGTCACACTGGCCCGTTCCTGGTTTTAACAGTGATGTGTCGTCACACTGGCCCGTTCCTGATTTTAACAGTGATGTGTCATCACACTGGCCCGTTCCTGATTTTAACAGTGATGTGTCATCACACTGGCCCGTTCGGATTAGTGGCCAACTTTAAAGATAAAATGTAACTGTTTCTCAGTTGCTGCCAGGCTCTTTAATAAGTTATAAAACAACAGAAGGGGATCTTAATAATAAAACCGCTAACTTCTCTGAAAAGTGTCATATTGCAGTGACTTGCAGGTCTGATGTGACCTAAAAGAGTTTTTGTTCATACTGTAAAACTAACTCAGCAATAAACTGAAACCAGAAATGTTGATTGTGTGATCATACAGCATTAACCTTGATGTGAAACAGAAGCAGTGACTTAGGGATGGGTTCAGGAATAAACTGTTTCTGTCACTGTCAACACGGCCTGCAGATGGCAGCACTAGTTGGTCTATGAATGATATCATGTTCTCACTATGTGTTAACCAGACAAAATGAACAAACAGAGCTTTTAATCCCCTTAAAACATCTTAAACACACCTTAGTGCAGCCAAATAGTGTAGCCAACTCTTTTTAGTTAACAATTATGGTCTGAAAATGTTGGAGCCATTTGGCTAAGTTAGTTGTGCTCCATTTGCATATTCTGATTTTAATTCCCTGGCCTACTTGAGTTCAGCTTGCCTTGCCCTTTGTTTTTGATTTTTCCTACAGGGTTTTTAACTGTAGATAAAAGGGGACCTGTGTTTGGGAAAATGCCAAAGATTTTCAAATTACTCCATGACATACCATATGGAAATGAAATAGAAAGGCTGAAGGAAAACAAAATACAACAAACAAAACTACAAAGTACCCTGGGAACTGGGGTGGGTGGGAAACCATTTAGAGGAAAATATTTAGAGGTAGCTACTACATATCATATCTCCATTGCTCACATCACGGTCAAAAGCATTACGGGAAATACAGTGGATATAAAATGTCTATACATCCTTGTTAAAATGCAAGGTGTTTGTGACATAAAAGAATGAGACACCTTTAATATGACCTATAACAATTCAATTGAAAAACAAACTGAACTCTGAGGAAAAAAAAACCTCACAATAACCTGGTTGCATAAGTGTGCACACCCTTAAACTAATACTTTGTTGAAGCACCTTTTGATTTTATTACAGCACTCAGTCTTTTTGGGTAGGAGTCTGGCACATCTTGACATGGCAATACTTGCCCATTCTTCTTTGCAAAAGCGCTCCAAATCTGTCAGATTGCAAGGGCATCTCCTGTGCACAGCCCTCTTCAGATCACCCCACATATGTTTAATTGGATTCAGGTCTGGGATATGACTGGGCCATTCCAAAACGTTAATTTTCTTCTGGTGAAGCCATGCTTTTGTGGATTTGGTTGTGACGCCTGAAGGTTTCGTGGCAAAATTGCCTGGTATTTGGAATTGTTCATAATTCCTTGCACCCTGACTAAGGCCCCGGTTCCAGCTGAAGAAACACAGCCCCAAAGCATGATGCTGCCACCACCATGCTTCACTGTGTGTATGGTGTTCTTTGAGTGATGTGCAGTGTTGTTTTTGCGCCAAACATACCTTTTGGAATTATGGCTGAATAGTTCAACCTTAGTTTCATCAGACCATAACACATTTTCTCATGTGCTGTTAGGAAAGTTGATGTTTGTTTTTGCTAACTTCAGCCGGGCTTGGATGTTTTGTTTGTAAGAAAAGGCTTCCGTCTTACCACTCTACCCCATAGCCCATTCATATGAAGAATACGGGAGATTGTTGTCACATGTAGCACACAGCCAGTACTTGCCAGAAATTCCTGCAGCTCCTTTAATGTTGCTATAGGCCTATTGGAAGCCTCCCTGACCAGTTTTCTTCTCGTCTTTTCATCCATTTTGGAGGGACGTCCGGTTCTTGGTAATGTCTCTGTTGTGCCATATTTTCTCCACTTGATGATGACTGTCTTCACTGTGTTTCATAGTATATCTAATGCTTTGGAAATTATTTAGCACTCTTCTCCTGACTAATATCTTTCAACAATGAGATCCCCCTAATGCTTTGGAAGCTCTCTGCGGACCATGGCTTTTGCTCTGAGATGATACTAAGAAAATGTCAGAACAGCTTTATGATTAATCAGAGTCACTTTAAATGATGGCAGGTGTGTAATGACTTCTATTTAACATGAGTTTGAATGTGATTGGTTAATTCTGAACACAGCCACACCCGCAGTTATAAGAGGAGGTGCACACTTATGAAACCAGGTTATTGTTAAATTTTTCATTTTTCCCCCTCAAAGATTTCAGTCTGTTTTTTAATTGAATTGTTCACATTATAGGTCACATTAAAAGTGGAAAAAGTTCTGGCATGGTATATCTTTGTCTCATAAAAACCTGGCATTTTAACATGGTTGTGTAGACTTATATCCACTGTACATACGTGTTTATTTATGTGGTGGTTTTAAAGTTTGGATTATCTGAAATGTTAAAAGTTGGACTTCATTGGAATTATATAATCACATCTATATAACTTGGAATATAATTGTCAGAGGCACAGGTGGGGATCCAAACGCGGACTGGGAAGAGGTGGGAGCAGGGCAGGTAGTGTGTGCGGGGACGGGAGGTAAGGCGTCTAATGTAACGGCGGCGCAGGGACAGGCGAGCGAACGGCAGAGTAGTCAGGGACGGGCAGAGAGTCGGTACACGGGCTGGCGGCAGAAGTACAGTCGGGGAACAAGCAGGGTGGTCAGGGACAGGCGAGAGGTCAGAATACCGGCGGACAACAGAGGTACAGGCAAGGGTCAGGCAGAATGGTCGAGAGCGGGCGATGGGTCGGAGCACGGATAGACAGGTCGAGAAACTGGAGAACGCGAGATGTGGCATGTAAACATGAACCATTGATCTGGCAGGGGAGAGATGGCAGGGAGCTGTATTTGACTGTGTGGTGATTAGGTGACTGGGGACAGGTGTGTGTGTAGGTGATTGGTGACAGGTGTGTTAGGTGTGTACAGAGGTTCTGGAGCGCGGGCGCCCTCTGCTGCGCGCTGGCGGAGGCGGGGACGTGACATAATAAAATATAATAAACGTGAATTAGAAATATATTCAGTTAGAGAACTAGGAATTTAAGGAAGTGTGGAACTTGGAATATGTTTGACTATATAAAGCTGAGTAACATGAGATTGATAAAGCGGTACATGGAATATATAGAGCTGAATAACTGGACTCTGTGGGTGGATTGATTTCCTGCCTGTTGGGCCCTGTCTGGGGCCTCCTTTGGATAGGACCACAGTGTTACTGGACCCCCCTGTCTCAGCCCCAAGGTCTTATGCTGCTATATTATTGTGCCGGGGAAGTAGGGCCTTAATTTTCACTGTTTTCTCTCGTTTTGAACTTAGGAGGCATGAGGTTTTAACCCACACCTGCGGAGTACCAGGCTTGACTTGTTGCGGTCCCTGTCCAAAGACCTCCTGGTTGTGTTGCAGATAAAGACGATACCTGACGATTTCAGCTGCCACTCTGCTGACCCCCCTCCCCCGTCCTTGTCCATCTGGTCATGCCTCCAATCTGGACTAGGTATAAATAGACTCTGGGCTCAGCCCACATGCATCAATTAACTATTACAATTTGGACTCTACATATGTTCACCCGGCACAGCCAGAAGAGGACTGGTCACTCTCGGAGCATGGTTCCTCTCTAGGTTTCTTCCTAAATTTCGGCTCTCTTAGGGAGTTTTTCCTAGCCACTGAAGTTCATCAATACTGTTGTTTGCTCCCTGGGGTTTAAAGTCAGGTGTTTTGTGGAAGCACTTTGTGACAACTGCTGATGTAAAAAGGGCTTTATAAAATAAATTTGATTGATTGATTGATTGACTATATTATCGAACTTAGAAAATAAAGAATTGGGAAAATCAGAATGAATGGAACCATGGACTTGGTTACCTTTGTCTTCGAGTCCAATCTGCTCATCTTTCTTCTTCAGATGCTCAGCTCCTACCCTCACCAAAGCCTAAGCCAACACACACACATGCAGTTTGAACAAACTCATCAACTACCCAGATTACATAGAGGATGGGAATATCAGTGACTGACCTCTTGAGTGGCCTTCATCCAGTCCATTTTACAGAGCATCACTATGAAAAACACAGACTGGAATGACAGACAGATGAACAGACCTGTCCACATTCCTGAGAGAGAGAGGAAAATGTGAGAACTATAGAAATATTTTACTTTAATTATATAATTGTTTCTTCAAGGTTATGCATAATGATAACCTTACTGTGACACAAATGTGGTTTCCCACTACAACCCAAATGATGTGTTCCTCAACAGTTTGTAAAAATTGGAGTTGAATAAAATGTGTTTCGTAAAGATTGTTTTACATCAGTGTTTAGATAGATACACATCATAAATGATTACATAAAAGTCATTACATAGAGTCACTTATCTTTTGATGAAATACAATTTTATCACTGACTATTTCACTTGTGATGTAATTATGTTATCATTCTCTATCTCAACCATGGTGTAAGAAAGTTTTCATCTTCTATCTCAGCCATGGTGTAATAATGTTATCATCCTCTATATCAACAATGTTGTAATACAATGCCATTATTTCACCTCTGATGTAATAACATTATAATTTAATCTATGATGCAGTAACATGCTCACCCAAGATGCCCATCTTAGTAGCAAACGTCAGGGAGATTCCGATGGGGAGACCAATGAGATAGTAGCCCACCAGATTCAACAACGCCCCAATCATCTGCTTCCCCGCTCCTCTCACAATACCACCCATTATACACTGTAACATTACCGACAACACAAATGCATTACCGACAACACAAATACATTACCGACAACACAAAGACATTACCGACAACACAAAGACATTACCGACAATACAAATACATCACCGACAATACAAATACATTAACGACAACACAAAGAAATTACCGACAACACAAATACATTACCGACAATACAAATACATTACCGACAACACAAATACATTACCGACAACACAAAGACATTACCGACAACACAAATACATTACCGACAA
>JACXGJ010018157.1:0-10481 GCA_016801105.1 Esox niger
TTGCGAGATATGGCATGCGAACATAGACCAATAATCCGGCAGGGAAGGAGTGTCAAGGAGGAGTATTTGTATGCGAGTGATGAGGCGAGTGAGAACAGGTGTGTGAGTAGTGATTGACGACAGGTGTGTGCGTAGTGATCTGAAGCTCAGGAGCGTGGGCGCCCTCTGCTGTGCGCTCGTGGAGGCGCGGACGTGACAGCAGTATTAGACTAAAGAATCAGCCAGCGATCGTACACTGTTTACCGGGGGGCAGAGCCACCGACGTAGCCGCAAATATGGGGTTGGTGCTAGCGAAGTCTAAAACTGGCAAGTGTAGGGAGTACAGAGACATTCTTATTCATCTTGGCACCAACGATGTTAGGATGAAACAGTCAGAGGTTACGAAGCAGAACATAGAATCAGCTTGTAAACTAGCTAGAAAGATGTGTCGGCATTGAGTAATTGTCTCTGGCCCCCTCCCAGCTAGGGGTAGTGACGAGCTCTATAGCAGACTCGCCCAACTCAATCGCTGGCTGAAAACGGAGTTCTGCCCGTCGCAGGAGGTTTGTAGATAACTGGCTCTCTTTTTGGGACTCGACCAGAAATAGGGTCAGGCCTGACCTGCTGAAGAGCGACGGACTTCATCCTAGCTGGAGTGGTGCTCTTCTTTTATCTAGGAACTTTGACAGGAGTCTCACTCCTCTAGCCTCACCATGAGATAAGGTGCAGGACAGGCTGCAGGCTGTTAGCCAGCCTGCTAGTATAGTGGAGTCTGTCGATAGCATAGCCAGAGTAGCTAGTACAGCGTTGCCTATTGCGACTGTGACTCATCCCAGGCTGAGAAACGTTAAACAACGAAGTGCTAACAAAAGCAACCTTATTAAGATGAAACCTTCCTCCATCCCAGTCACAAATAAAAATGACTATATAACCTCGCATCTCAAAATGGGGCTCCTAAATGTTAGGTCCTGTCACGTCCTGGCTATGCCCCTAGCCATCTCTTCACTCAGCTGGGGCCATAGTCAGGACAGGACAGAAAGAGGTGCCTCTAGGCATCTATATTTAAGTTTGGTCTCCCCAATTGGAGGCAGGTGCAGATCGTTGCCTTCAATTGGAGACACAGCAGAGATGTACGGTAGGGGAACTCCTTGGTTGGCCTGACAGTGACACAGAGGAGCAGGAGCAGGAGCAGGAGCAGGAGCAGGAGCAGGAGGAGCAGGAGGAGGAGGAGGAGGAGGAGGAGGAGAACCCCTACTGTCACCAGCTGCACACCTGGCCAGCACAGCGCAGTGTTAGAAATCAGCCATGTCGTATAGTGGTAGTAATAATAACTTGCGTACTCTGTTGTCAAGGGAGAGAGTATTCAATGTTTATTGTAGCATATTGATAGTCTATTAGCACATGATGTTACAGGCTCAAACTCTTCCCTACTCTCTTTGTCTCTCTCTGCTCTCTCAACTGGAATGTGGCGTTCAAGCTGTTAAATACCGTGAGGGGTGTGTTTACCTAGCAAAGCCAAGACCCTAACCCCCACACCAAATGGTATATGCATACATTCCTGTGGTTACCAGAGCCCAACAGGCCGAATCTTAACTGTCTGTTATTCTCAACATCTAGGCACAATCACTTCTAATGAACCATACATTCATATTGTAGTTGGTAATGCTCAGATCCTACAGCAGCAATAGGAGGAGAAGACGTCACAGGCGACGACACCGACCTGTGGGGAGTCACCCCCAAGAACATTTTTGGGGGGAGCTATGGTGGCATGTGGAGGGCCATAAGGCACGGCTGCCACCCCCGGAGGGGTGGTACAATGAGCCCATGCTGCCTCTCGTGTGTGGAGGAATAGAGGTAGAAGACCTCTCGGCTGTCGGTAGGTGTGAGGACTGGTGGGGCTTTCACGACCCGCCATATCTGTTCAAACCACCAGTGGCGGAACACCCAGCAAGCCTTGAGAAGCCAACGCCTGCTCTACTCCCTGTGCCAGCTCCAAGGCGACGGCTTCCCCCTGCTGCCCAGAAGCCGCAGCCAGCTCTCCCTGCTGCAGCCAACGCCCTCTGAACGTCCGGTGCCAGCTCTAAGGCGCTGGCTTCCCCCTGCTGCCCAGAAGCCGCAGCCAGCTCAGGACTGGCCGCCGCCCGCCGAGGACCGGCTGCCGCCCTCTCCCATCCCGGCCTCTCCGGCCTCTCCGGCGCCGCCCTCTCCCGTCCCGGCCTCTCTGGCGCCGCCCTCTCCCGTCCCGGCGCCTCCCACTCCCGGCCTGTCCGGGCCTCAGTGCCAATTGGGGATCACATTTATGTAAATGTTTGCCCACACTCTGTATGGATCATTATGGTTTGTTGTTGCTATTTAGCTAATACCCAAGTCACGGTAACCTGCTTTCCTTTTGGTTATCTTTACTTTAATAAAGAACTATGTCATATTACCACCACTCCGTCTCTGCGCCTGTGTCCTATAACCAGTTGTGTGACAGGTCCCTTGCTCCAAAGGCAATTTCAGTAAATGAATTGATCTCTGAACATAAACTTGATGTTATTGGATTATGTGAAACATGGCTGAAGCCTGGTGAATTTACTGCCCTAAATGAGGCCTCTCCTCCTGGCTATATTAGTGATTATGTCCCCCGTGCATCCCGAAAAGGAGGGAGTGTTGCTAATATCTATGACAGTAAATATAAATGTACTCTTAAACACATCACTGATTTTCATTCTTTTGAAGTTTTGCTCATGAAAGTTAACCTGGCTATTAAATCGTTTTACATAGCCACTATTTACAGGCCTCCTGTCTAACCTTGTAGTCATGGCAGATAGTATTCTAATTTTGGGCGATTTCAACATTCATATGGAAAAGTCAAACAACCCTCTTCAAAAAGCCTTTGAAGCGATAACTGACTCAATGGGTTTTATCCAACATGTCTCCGGTCCAACGCATAGCCACAATCATAACTTAGATTTAGTCTTGTCAAGAGAAATCGATATTTTCGATCTAATAATTTCCCCCGTAAATCCTGGAGTATCGGATCACTGTCCTATCACATTTATCGTAAAAACAAGAAGCCCACTCGCTCCTCAAAAAATGAGTTTCAAAAGCCGCACTATAAATTCTCGGACTACAAATAGATTTCTTGATATACCTCCAAGCTTGCTCATCAGTGACAAAGAAAATAAATCCACAAACAATCTAATCCAGGATCTTAACTCACCATTGTGAAATACCTTAGATACGTTTGCACCACTTAAAACAATAAATAATAAACAATAATTACGCAACAAGAAACTTGCTCCCTGGTACACAGAAAATAATAGAGCACAAGAGCAAGCCTCCAGAAAATTGGAGCAAAAGTTGCGCTCCACCAAGTTGGAAGTATTCAGACTAGCCTGGATAGACAGCACATGTAAATACCGAAAAGCACTCACATCTGCTCGATCAGCGTATTTTTCCAACCTGATTGAGGTGAACAAAAACAATCCAAAATGTCTCTTTGATACAGTTCCAAAGTTAACTAAAAAGCAACGCTCAATAAGTGAAGTGGGTCTTCACTTTAGCTGTAATGAAATCATGAACTCTTTTGATGAAAAGTTCATCACCATTAGAAAACAAATAACTGACTCCTCGAATAATTACAGTCTCCAAAATCTCAGTTGTCCTGAGAGTGTCATGAACCTTCCTAATCAGGTGTCTATGGGGACATTACAACTTTTTGATCCCGTATCGCTCGACTCATTCACTAAATTTGTTATGAGTTCCAAACCAACAAATTGTCAGCTGGTCCCAATTCCAACTAAATTACTCAAGGAGCTATTTTCGGTGCTAGGTCAGCCAATGTCGAACATAATAAACTGTTCCCTTTCAACTGGATGTGTACCAAACTCACTAAAGATAACAGAAATTAAGCCTGTTGTAAAAAAATCCAATTTGGATCATGACACTTTAAACAACTATAGGCCAATATCAAACCTCCCATTCCTCTCAAAAATCTTAGAAAGATGTGTCTCCCAACAACTGAACGCCTTCCTGAAGACAAATTACACTTATGAAATGCTCCAGTCCGGTTTCAGACCCCATCATAGTACTGAGACTGCACTAGTGAAGGTAACAAATGACCTCCGATGGCCTCAGACAAAGGTTCTGCATCCGTCCTGTTGCTTCTTGATCGAGACTGGAAACCCATATTTGGCTACGTGGAAATGTTCTAGCCTGGTTTACATCTTATTTATCTGAGAGATATCAGTTCGTGTGTGTGGATGGTATATCCTCGGACAAAACAAAAGTGTGTTTTGGTGTTCCTCAAGGCTCGGTCCTGGGCCCTTTATTGTTTTTGCTATATATACTGCCTCTTGGAGATGTTATCCGAAATCACAATGTCAATTTTCACTGCTATGCTGATGACACACTGCTACAGTGGTCTGCAAAAGTTTGGGCAACCTTGTTAATTTCCATGATTTTCCTTCATAAATCGTTGGTTCTTAGGATAAAAAAATCAGTGGGTGGATTGTATTCTGCCTGTTGGGCCCGGTCCGGGGCCTCCTCCAGATGGGGCCACAGTGTCACTGGACCCCCCTGTCTCAGTCCCAACGTCTTACGCTGCTATATTATTGTGCTCGGGGAGTAGGGTCAGTCAGTTCTCCTTCTCAACTATAAATCCCTGAAGATCTAGTGAATGCATTTTCTAAATTTTCCCTGTCCTCTGTTGTCTTCAACTTATGAGGACACGAGCTCCTAACCCACACATGCGGAGTACCAGGCATGACTCGTTGCGGTCCCTGTCCAAAGTCCTCCTGGTTGTGTTGCAGATCAAGATCACATCTGCCACTGTCCTGACCCCCCTTTCTTCCCCATGTCTGTCCCTGTCCTTGACCATCCGGTTATGCCTCTGATCTAGGCTGGGTTTGAATGGACACTGGGATTAGCCCACATACATTGAACAATTAAAACCTGGACACTTAATATGTTCACCCGGCACAGCCTGGAGAGGACTGATCACCCCTTGGAGCCTGGTTCCTCTCTAGATTTCTTCCTAAATTTCAGCTCTCATAGGGAGTTTTTCCTAGCCACTGAAGTTCAACACTACTGTTGTTTGCTCCTTGGGGTTTAAGGTCGGGTGTTTTGTGAAAGCACTTTGCGACAACTGCTGATGTAAAAAGGGCTTTATTAAATAAATTTGATTGAATTTGAGAAAGCTTAGTGGTAGACAATGAAAAAATAGAAATCCAAATGACAACCCCGAAGAAGCAGAACATACTGCAGTTGGGCAAGAGAGGAAAGTTGACTGTTAAGAACACAAGGCTGTTAGCTGAGAATGAAAAGGCCAGAGAAGTGTTAGAGAAAAAGAAAGAACAGGAGAGAGTCAAACATTGTTGGACAAGATATCAGAGGAGGAATTTGTGTCCCTGGCCAATGTGGAGACAGTGACAGTGAGATCAACAGAATGTCAGATGAGAATGAAAAGGTGGACAGGGTCAGACAGAGGAGCAGATGGAACTTTATCAGAAAGGGTTTGGAGACAGCATTGGCCAAAGCAGAACAGGAGAAGAACCAGACACTAGTAGCCTGGAAGAAGGAAAGCGGTGGGTGGGCCAGGGTCATCGCTTGACTGCAAAATCTCTGGGATGAACAAGGAAAAAGATGGCTGAAGGAGAAGAGGAGATGAAGAATAGGAGCACGCAAGCAGCAGGGAATTAGATGACTGAGCTGAGAGAGGACGGAGTGATAGAGGCTCTGGAAAGAGAAAAGATGACGCTTCTGAACCAGCATGAATATAAGAAGAGGGGATGGGAGATGAAAAAGAGTGAGATGGAAAAGGAGAGGTTGGTTCTTACAGAAGAGTGGGATGGAAAGAACAGTGAAATTGAGAAAAGTACTCAAACAGGAGGAGAAGGAGTTAAACATGGCATATGGCATAGAACATTAAAAAAAAACTTCAAAAGTAAATAGTTGACATTTCATAAATAAAACAACATTCACATTATTTGTTAGTGTTCTTTGCCTCATGGACAAATAAACGTTGAGATAGTTACTGGATAATGATTTTAATGTTAACTTCTGAGATACAGAACATTTCATGTGCTATTTTTAACATCCTCAAACATGCTAATTGATAAATTGTTTGTATTATATAAGAAATATAAATGTTAGCATGTGAAATTAATGGGTTGATTTAACCCCATATCAACTTAACCCATGCTAGAATGATGCAGTTCACAATAACAAAAATATTCAAATACATTCAGATTTGTTTGAATCCAAATGTCATTTCTGATATAATATTAATTGATGTGAAGTGATTTGGAGTGTTTTCTTACATGATTATCAACATTTTAATGCGACATGCTTTGTACTTAGTGCTAATTGATGATTCAGCAAATGGTCTTTCCCAAAACCACTAAACTCAACTTGCTCAGAGTGTCTCTCATCATTATGTGTTGCAGAACAAATTCAGAAGTTGACTTCCTAAAGAGTGGCATAATTAAAGTCAGTCATTTGGCCTCTGTCTCAGTCTGAATATAATCTCCCCATTCTTGACTGATGTTTTTTTTACATTAAATTAAATACAACATACCTTGTAATAATTAATGCATGTAGATGGTAAAAAATAAATAAAGTACTCAGACCAGCTCTTGTAGTCAAATCTCCATCGAGATCACTTGTGAAAACATCAGCCATTTCACACCTCGTTAGCTAGAGAAAAAATTCTGTGTTGGTGAAGCATAAAATACGTACAACACAAAACACATACAAATAATGATATCCAGATTTCCAAAAATATTTTTATTAGTCAAATATGGCAACAGTGATTTACAACCACAGGCCTGTACCATGTTACACCAGGAGAGGGCATACTTAACAACGAATTCAGGTGGGTCAGCTTGGTTTGATTAGTTCATATTATTAGAGTCAGGTCAATCTGAAGGATGGCACCCTGCACCTGATCTGGTGTGGCTGGACAGTAAAGGAGTCAGTCTCTGCTGGACTTCCTGAGACACACAGAGACCTCTACACAGTCAAACAGCATGTCATTGTCCAGGAGACTGACACCAACCGCTTTACCTGTAGAGTCCTACAGAGATGGATCAATGAGATAATGGAGACAGAGGGTCATGTTCCTGGTGAGGAACACAACATAGTAATATTTAACTGACATGAAATGCTAGAGATATTTTTAAACATTTAAAGGGAGATTTCAGATGGAGAGTTGAGTGTCTAATGAAATTAACTTTCACTGCGGTGAAATCTAATAGCACAATATACTGGTGTTATATACAATATACCGATCTGTTAATTTCTGTTTTGAGGTGACTTGTTTGATGTTTAATGGTTGGTGTGATGAGTTGAATTTCTGATGATGTTCTGTTTAGGTGAGCTGTTTGATTACACAACTCCATGGAGACGGTCCTTCATAGTGTTATGTTGTTTGGGAGTCATCACTGTGATTGGGTTAGCTTTGGGTATCTACTACATACATAAAAAGAAAGGTAATTAACCCCACTTTGATGCTTTATTATAAGAATATATTGTTTGCAGTGGTTTGGCAATTTGGCACAATTCACTTCCTAGTGCTTATATACTATGGACATGGGATGGAACTGCGATTAATGTGTTTATACTCATTAATATTTTTTATCTGCAGGTCAACTCCTACGAAACACGGGTAAGCAGTATTTTAGTGTAAGTAGTACTTTAATTACCGTAAGGATTTACTACATGGATATGATTGTCTGGTTGACATGTTTTGATGGCCTCACTGTCTTCCATCCACTGTACGTATTATAGATTGCCTAAGGAAGGGGAATGGTTGAGAATCATATCCTGCACACACACAAACACACACAAACACACGTGCAGATGTGACCATATGTCAACTAAAATTTTTTCTGCAGATGGGATAATAGGTGAAATCCAACAACAGCTGGGTAAGTAATGTTTTAGTGTCTTTAACACAGATTACACACAATGACTGTAAGGATTTAACAGACTGTGTGGTGGAAATGTATGATGTTCTGTCTTCCATCTACTCTATATTACAGAGTACCTATGGAAGGAGAATGGTGAGTAACAGGATACCTATTTATTTTACTATATTTAGTGTACTATACTGTGTGTAGTGATTGTGGTTTCAATGTTCCCACAGTTTTCCATCTACTATAGACATTATAGATGACCTCGAAAAGGGGGTGGTGACTATCTACGTATATGCACTGTACATAAAGTTGAGCTCATAAGTTTGCATACCCTGGCAGAAATTGTGGGATTTTGGCATTGATTGTGAATCATGACTGATTATGATAGGGATCATATGAAGTCATTTATTATCACAGTTGTTTGGCTCCTTTTTAAATCATAATGATATCAGAAAGCACCCAAATGGCCCTGATCAAAATTCAATTACTTATTAAGAAGTAGAAATGCTGGAATCACTTGATACCAAGCCAAGGTCAGGTAGACCATAAAAGATTTCATCCAAAACTGCCAGAATAATTGTTCAGGATACAAAGAAAAACCCACAGGTAACCTCAGGAGACATACAGCCTGCTTTGGAAAAGACTGTGTGATTGTTTCAAAGAGCACAATACGACAATACTTGAACAAAAATTAGCTGTATGGTTGTGTTGCCAGAAAGAAGCCTTTACTGCACCAATGCCACAACAAAAGCCCCATTAAGATTTACCTGACAACAACTTGACACACCTCACAGCTTCAGGCACACTGTAATTTGGAGTGGAGAGACCAAATTAGAGCATTATGGTCACAACCCTTAGTGCTATGTCTGGAGAGGGGTCAACAAGGCCTATAATGAACAGAATATCATCCCCACTGTGAAGCATGGTGATGGCTCACTGATGTTATGGGGTTGTGTGATCTCTAAAGGCACGCAGAATCTGGGGAGAATTTATGTCAAGATGAATACAGTATGTTATCAGAAAATACTGGCAGACAATTTGCATTCTTCTGCACGCGACACCTTTGGACATTCCAGCACGCCAATGACCCTAAGCATAAGGGCAAGTTGACACCACAGTGGTAAAGCAGGAAAAGGTGAAGGCTCTGGAGTTGCCATCACAGTCTCCTGACCTTAATATCAACAAGCCACTCAAGGGACATGACAAAATTGCGATTCATGCAAGACGACCAAAGACCTGGAGGCATTTTGCCAAGACAAATGCGCAGCTATACCACCAGCAAGAAGTTGTATTGCCCGTCTTACAGACAACTATTACTAAACATTACACGCTGTCATTGATGCTCAAGTGGGGCAATACTCAATATTAAGAACTAAGGGTATGCAGACTTGGGAATAGAAGTCTGTTTTTGTCACTATGTTTTGTTTTATGATTGTGCCATTCTGTTATGACCTACAGCTGAATGTGAATTCCATAAGAAATCATGTGCTTTGCCTGCTCACTCATGTTTTCTTTACAAATAGTACATATATGACCAATTCTTCAAGGGTATGCAAACTTTTCAGCACAACTGTACATACATCTCTAGACAAAATTGAGAAAACTGCACATTTCCTACCTCAAAACCTTCCTTTTCAACTTTTTTGGAAAACCAAGAGCTGTACATACTAACACCCACCATTGATGAAAAGTTTGAGGTCACTTGGAAATGTCCTTGTTTTCCATAAAAACGTACATGAAATGAGTTTGAATAGGACATATATCAAAATAAATAGGAAACATAGTAATGACAAAATTAAAATGTTTACCCCATGCTTCCGTAAGCACCTCCCACAAGCTTTTTTGATTGGCTTGATGGGCATTTCTTATGTACCTTATGATCAAGTTTCTCCCACAACAGCTCACTAGCGTTGAGAGCCACTGACTGTGCTGGCCACGCCATTATAGACAAAATACCAGCTGACTGCTTCTTCCTGTCACGTCCTGGCTGTGCCTCTAGCCATCTTCGCGCTGGCTGGGGCCATAGTCAGGACATGGCCAGAAGAGGTGCCTCAAGGCACTTCTATGTGCTTTGGTCTCCCCAATTGGAGGCAGGTGTTCGTTATTGCCTCCAATTGGGGAACCTATTTATGTTGAAGGGTTGCCCACTGTATTGTGGTTTATTTTGGTTAGCAGCCGTAGGCTATGCAACCCAGTCGGTAAGCTGCTTTGAGTTTGTTTGTTTGTTTCTTTTGTTTAAATAACTATTTTCACTACGTCTCTGCGCCCGAGTCCTTCCCGCTATCTGACAGAATAAACCACCCAAAGGACCAAGCAAGACGAAAGGCCAAAAGGCAGCCCCAAGATATCTATTGGGGGGTGCTAGATGGGTGCATGTAGGACACCCTGCAAATGGCCTGCAGGGCATGGGAGCGCGCCCGGGATCTCCTGGCCCAAAAGCGGCAGTCAGCGCCCCGCGCTGCCCAGAAGCGGCAGTCAGCGCCCCGCGCTGCCCAGAAGCGGCAGTCAGAGCCCCGCGCTGCCCAGAAGCAGCAGTCAGCGCCCCGCGCTGCCCAGAAGCGGCAGTCAGCGCCCCGCGCTGCCCAGAAGCCGCAGCCTGCG